>CM060708.1:264415221-264441326 GCA_030686995.1 Artemisia argyi | reverse complement strand
AGCCACGGATTGGTCACCTTATCGAGGTACCCAAGGTACCTACACGAGTTCACTCACCTTCAAAAACCTCCAAACGTATAGATCTTGTAAAAATAACAAAAACTCGAACGGATCTTTAAAGATTTGGTGATGTTAATGGTGGTTTTAGGGTGTGTATGATATACCAAATGAAAGAGGGTGAAATAAGGAGTAATATGGTGGTGTTCATTTTGTAGGGTGGTCGGCGTAGTGGCGGTGGTGGCCGGATATGGTGTTCGGCGGCTAGGGTTAGAAAAAGGGAGATGAGAGTAAAGTGGTGAGGGTGGGTTTGTGTTGTGTGTGAACCGAAACCAAGGGACCCTATGTAGTTTACTCTTCTTTTTTTTCTTTTTTTTTAAATGTTATTAATAATAATAATAACAATAATAATAATAATAATAATAATAATAATAATAATAATAATAATAATAATAATAATAATAATAATAATAATAATAATAATAATAATAATAATAATAATAATAATAATAATAATAATAATAATAATAATAATAATAATAGTAATAATATTACTACGGTGTGGAGCGGGTAACGTGGGTAAATGTAAAAACATGTGGCCCGAACCCGAACTCATTCCAATCTTTTAATATCTTCCGAAAACATCTCGTAAATAAATAAAATATAGTCGGACTCGTAAGACGAATCATAAAATTTTCGTTAGGTAAACCTAGTGCCAGAGTCAACGTAGTACCAAGTGAGAATTCAAGTATACATCACCGAGCATTAAATAAAAAATGAATTATGAACATAATTCACGAATTCCATAACGTCTTTAATTAAAAATATCCATAAAATAGGTCTTACAAGTTCGTTGTGAAATAAAATTTCAAATAAAAATTATAAACGAACTTTAATCGTAATGCGGGTTTTTAAAATAGCTCCCTAAACTGCCGGTTGTCACATCCTCCCAGTCTCAGAAGGAAACCCGTCCCGGGTTTCACTCGGAAAAATTCATCTACGAAGTGAAAAGCTTCGGATATCTCTTCCTGAACTCGTCCTCACGTTCCCACGTAAATTCTGGTCCATGTCGGGAATTCCAACGAACCTTGACGAGCGGAATGCGACTCCTCTTGAGTCGTTTAACTTCACGATCTAAAATCTCAATTGGCTCTTCCACGAAATTCAATTTCTCATCGACACGAATATCCTTCATTGGAATGACGGGCATTTCATCGGAGAGACATTTCTTCAAGTTAGTGACGTGAAACACGTCGTGAACTTTACTCAGTTCATGTGGTAATTCCAACCTATAAGCCACGGGCCCAATTCTTTCTAAGATCAAGAATGGTCCAATGTATCGTGGGTTGAGTTTACCACGTTTCCCGAAACGTATCACACCTTTCCAAGGCGAGACTTTCAGCATTACTTTGTCTCTAACCTGGAACTCTAAAGGTTTACGTCTCTGATCGGCGTAGCTCTTCTGCCTATCTCTGGCTGCTTGCAACCGATCACGAATCTGAGCCACTTTCTCTGTAGTTTCTAAAATAAGCTCAGGGCCTGTGAGTTGGCTATCTCCAACTTCTGCCCAACCAATAGGTGAACGACACTTTCTGCCATACAAAGCTTCGAATGGTGCAGCCTTAAGACTTGTGTGGTAGCTATTATTATAGGAGAATTCCACAAGGGGTAAATACTTCTCCCAGCCTTTACCAAAGTCTATGATGCATGCACGAAGCATATCCTCTAACGTCTGAATGGTCCTCTCACTTTGACCATCGGTTTGGGGATGATATGCAGTACTCATATCAAGCCTCGTCCCCAAAGCCGTTTGAAGTGATCGCATCAAAGCTGACGTAAAACGACTATCGCGGTCCGAAATAATAGATATCGGGACTCCATGACGCGAAATAATTTCCTTCACATATAACCTCGCAAGTTTATCCACACTATCATCTTCACTTATTGCTAAGAAATGAGCAGACTTTGTCAAACGATCCACAATTACCCAGATAGCGTCACAACCGCTAGCTGTCCTCGGTAATTTGGTAATGAAGTCCATAGTAATCCGCTCCCATTTCCAGACTGGAAGTTCTGGTTGCGTTAGTAATCCTGACGGTCTCTGGTGTTCATGGGTTGAGCAATTGAGTTCCACCAGGACAACGCCTCATTCAACAGAGTACTCGTGGCATACTGAACCTTATCCCCCTCGGTACATTTACTAACCAAGAACACCGACTCCGCCTTTTCAAACCAGCGGGTCAGACCTACAGCTCCTTCAGTACCATTGAATTTGATGGGTTCACATTTCAAGTAGGAAATGAACGAGCAACCCTTTGGTACTATAGTAACATTCGTTACCGGAGGGGTAGTTGAGTTTGGTCCTCCCAGGTTAAGACTGGCAATTCTTGCAGCTTCTGTAGCTATTGCAGCTTCCGCAGCAGTGGCGGCTTCATCAGCTGATGCAGCATCAGCAGCTGCTGCAGCATCGGCGGCTGCTGCAGCATCAGCAGCACCAGCAGCTGTGGCGGATTCGGCAGCTGCTGCAGCTACGGCTACTCGCTCCGTGATAAGTGCTGCATTGATACTGTCCTTTACCAGTTTGCGGATGGCAGCTTGCGTCATCGTTGGTGGTGTCTTTTTCTTTGGCGCCATGATTCTATTATTCAAAAGATACATTTGTAATTAGAGAGTTGTGAGATGAGCACAATTTTTGATAAGAATGATAGGATAATAATGTTTGAAACTTAAAAGCATAACACATGATAGTATATAAAACAAGAGTTTTATTTGTACAACGTTGGTTGATTTACAAAATCGAAACCTATTACAAGCTTCTTCAAAATTTACTAACTGATACTTTCAGTTTAGTAATTACAACGTTTTTACTATCACTAGTTATTACATAGATTTCGTAACATTTACTAACTGAGTCTAATCAGTTTAGTAGTACGAAAGTTAACTAGTATCATCACACTAGTCTATTGTGGATTAGAAGGTCCGAGCAGCTCTGATTGATCGGCAACTTCTTGGTTTAGTGTGTCATAGAGGTACAAGTCGATGAAGTTTGAGAAGCTGTAGTTTTCATGTTGACTTTCTTGTTGGATCAATGGTGGTCGAGGTACGATCCATAATGAGTGATCCAAATCATCACATGTAGGGATATCAAAGGGAAGTGATAGTGGTGGTGGTAATGGCTCTAGTACATATTCGTACTCATTATCCTCCTCGGAGTCTGCCTCAACATAATTTTGTTCAAAATAATTAGAAATATTCATCGCAAAATTAGTTGGCATCGGTTCATCCTCTTCTTCGTTGGTTGAATCTTCGAAAGGTTCTTCTTCGTCATCAGAAGCGAAGGCATTTACGAAGTCAAATCCGAACTCGGGTGAGGGTGGTAAGACTTGGAAGTTATTAGGTAGAGTGGGCACATAATCGGGAGAAGTGGGTACGCACATGATTTCTATAAGAAGAATTACAATGTTAAAATAATTCTATCGTTTATGGGGAGTGTTCAAAATATGGCAAGCATATATATAGCAATATACTAATATGTTTATGTAGCATAACATGCATAATAAGGCCATAATCGTCTGGAGGATGGAAGGTACGAAGAGCGGAAGGCTATAAAATGTTTTTGCTTGTAATTGTAGTTATAGTTTAGGTCTCAATTAGACCCGTTTCTCTATAACCATGGCTCTGGTACCAATCTGTAACACCCCCAATTCATGGATGCAGCGGAATTCGAACTGGGTGTTACTCGACGGCACAATAGTCACAATAATAGAAAACGAACTCCAATTGAGTCGTTTTAAAAGATTTATCATTCAAATTGTATAAATATCAGAGATTACAAAATGAGGTCCCAGATGGTTCCATGTTTACAAATTACATTAAATGAGTTTTTGAATGATAATAAAATTTATAGCCCTCTTGAGTATCCGTGCCCTTCCGTACCATCCTTGATCGTCATGAACCTGAAATACATGCTTGAGAGGTCAACACAAAGGTTGAGTGGAATTCGTAGAGTTTAGTTAAATCGTTTGAACACAATAATCGTAGTGTGAGCTATAGACTCACACTCATAGTTAGAAAACAAAATCGTTATTTATTTCACTAAGCTCATGCAACCAAAACATTAACATCGAACCAACAAAATTGGCATTATAGAAGCCCTATCAAGGTACTTTTGCCGTTATACCGCTAAATCTCAAATATAGTGCATTTGTGTGAACTCATCGTTGTTCAACACAAATGGGATTCGTCAATCCCAATAGATCTATTCACAATATTCGCGCTCACTATAGGTAGTGACTAATGGTTCATGATATAGGGACTTCGAACATGGCAATCGTTACTTAGTGACAATAAAAACATAGTCGGGTAGCATACAGTAGAAAGCATTGTGTTCGAGTAGAAAAATAGTAGCATGTATTCCCCCCATGGGTTTGTAAAATAGTTAAACAATAGAAAGTGGGGCTACGAACTCACCTTAAGTAGGATAGCAAGTAATGAAGGTGATGGTTGGATCGTGTAGGTTTCTATGAGCAACCTATAATAGAATGTTGCGACTTAGGATTTGTGTAAAGAATATAACGGAGTGCCTATATATATATCTTGCATTTAGTCCATGATGTGGTATGATGTATATTGTATGTCTTTGAAAGAAAAGATTCATGAACATGTATGTTTTGTATATCGTTTACTACCGTTCGGGCTGACATATTTCAGAAGTCATGTTAGTAAGCGTTCGAGGAGCCAGGACACTTTAACTCGTAAATCCACAACTCATCTCGACGGCTTACATAATGAACTCCTCACATGAGGCTCCCTACTATTGTAGTAGTTGATAAAATATATAGATATAAGTTTTGATCCGAAAAGTTTACATGTCCGATATTTTGAATAAACTTAGGAAAGTTTATTAGTACATGAAGATTGTTATTAGGGGTAGTTTCATAAGTCTTGAATGACCATTTTCTCTTGGTAATATCTCATGGTTTCCTTTTAAGTGAAGTAGATCCAAATTGCTTGTTCATGTTATCGCCTAATTCATTGTTTCATGTTTACGCCTATGTAAGTTGTTATGGTCATTTCGTCATGGCCTAGCCATGACCTTTAGTCCTTGTTTCAAGGTCATGCGACACAACCTTGGCTCTAGCCATGGTTGTGGTCTTGATTATAGGTCATAAGACCTCTTGTTCCTTTCAAAGTATAACCATAATCTAGTGACTTTCGCCTAAAAATGGGCTGTTTAGAATTTGAAGAATTTTATCACTCGGAAAGCATTTTTAGGTCTCGAGCTTCTTTGCTCTTGAATGAAAACGGCGTTCCGGACAACTTTCGTGTTTTAACTTTTTGATGAATCGGACCAGAAGGGTGACTTTCAAAAACTCAGAATGCAAGACAGGAAGGTTTAGGCAGTTTTGCCGGAAATCTTTGGTAACTTCAAATAGGCGTAACTTTTGACTCGTATACTCGTTTTAGGTGGTTCAAATTGCTATGGTTTCCTTGTTAAGTCCTCTATTGTAATATGTAATGATCCAATATCATATTTTTACCATTTTGATCAGGTTATACCAACAAAGTCACTAGTTTACTTGTTTTATGAACTTGTCTTATAAATCATGAACGATAACTTGTTTTACTCACTTTTATACATCATGGACATTAATACAAGACATAATATAGCACAAATAATATGTAAATAACATGAATATGATTATTTAACAAGAATCATGTTAGGGTTTGGCTTACAACTTTTGGCTTTCAAACAAGAAAGGAAGTTAACATGTAAGGATAGGACTTTGATAGACTTGCTTCAACCCACTTCACTTCATGCAATCTTTCTACTCTTGTAATCTTGAAAGATGGATGATGAAGGTTGAGGTGACTTGAGTGGATTCAAACTCAAGAGAAATCACCAAGTATATGAGGTTATGGAAGTGTTTTGATAACCTAAGATCAAACTAGGGTTTATGTGTTGTTATGCACTTGATTCTTGGATGAAACTTGGAGTAAATGAGCTAAGGATGAGATGATGGTGTGTTTTTATGTGTGTGGGTCGTTGGAATGGCCAAGGAAGGGGGGGGGAGAGGGGCTTTTTATAGTCTCATGAGGAGGTTAGTTTCCTTAGGATATTTTCTTGCCAAAAACACATGTAAACCATCCAAGACCTCATGATACAAGATCAAGCCACCTCAAGGGTGACTCCCCCCCCCCTAAGTCAGTTCATTATGGATAAGGGGGGTGAGGTGTGCCTTTGATGATAAAAATCTAGATATTTGATTAGTTTTGACTCCGGGAATTGCCAACCGTAAATGATTAGGCCTCGAAACGTAAAACCGGGTGTCGTAAAATTATGAAACTTTAAAGTATTGTTAGACATGTCCATATGTCCCATAATAAAATATAAAATGAGTGGTAGGTTCCATTTGGGTGGTAAAACCCTGCTAAAACTGGAAACACGGGTCTAAAACGCGTAATACGTAAAACGTACGAATATTGCGTAAAATTGAGAAAAGTAAAATGTTACTTTTCTAATAGGATAATATTGATTTAAAATGACTTATAATGTCTAGACTGGGCTCAGTCTAGTGTCGGTTGGTATTAAATGTCTTTTAGACATCAAACCGTAAGCCTAAAAATCACGAAATGACTTATAAAATCAAGGAATGATTTTTAGTCAATGGAGGAGGGAAAAATATGTTGACTTTTTCTAATAAGTTGAAAACTTAAATCGTCTTAGAAATGCGGTGCAGGTATAGGCTAAGGTTGCGGCTGAGTAAAAACGCTTAAAACTGAAAATTCCAGTTTTTCACGGCCGAGGTTTATTTTGGTCATGTTTTTCTCAGTCATGATTTATTCTCAAATAAATCATGAGTGTGTCAAATATTTTTCTGATACGGGGAAAATTAACGCGACCGAATTTCGTTGTGCGTAGAATTTTTGAATGACGTTTTACCCTAAAACGTGTAATTCCGTGTAATTCCTTAATAACTTTCACGAAAATGAGCTTATGAATGTCAAACTTTTAATTTGCCATGGAAATGATTTATCACTTCAGCCCAAGAAATAAAAATCAAGTTTCGGGAAAATTTTTTGGGAAAAATGAATATTAAAAGTGAATAGTGAAATTTCCCGGGAAAAGTAAATATCCTGAAAATGCGAATTGTTACATAAAATAGGTCATACAAGTTCGTTGTGAAATAAAATTTCAAATAAAAATTATAAACGAACTTTAATCGTAATGCGGGTTTTGAAAATAGCTCCCTAAACTGCCGGTTGTCACACCCTAGGTTCTCCCCTGATACCATACTACAATTGATATCTTAATGGCTCGTCTGTCAGTTGAGTGGAATAGTTGACCAAATGACTTGAGGTTCTCCGAGGACATCTTTAAATGTTATTTTAATTTAAAAGCTATATATAAGAACTCAACCGACTACATTATGTGTTGTTTAGGATTATTGTCAACCGACAAAAAACTTGTTTAAGAAAAATGCATTTATTACTGCTATGAATTCTACAAAAATAATATACCGTTGGTGCACACACATAGTTTGCAATATGATGAGATAACCTCCAAAAGTTATCCGTACATTTAATGTTGTTCTTATTTTACCGGGTGGAATGCCCTTTACCTAAAAAAAATACATTTAATGTTGTTCTTGGTCTCATTTAAGAAATAGTTTATTAGCAAAGGGAACCGTGGTGCAGGATCGCCGAAATTATTAGCGACGGTACGACATTGTCACTGACCACCATATTTGTTCACCTTCTCGTTTTTCTCATTCACAATGGTGGCGGGCCATCGAGTCAAAGGTATCAAATAACAGTTATATGATATCCTTACACCTGGAAGAAAATGGGGTTGAATTTGGTGTTTGGCCAAGTACCAAACAAAATTATCCACTAATACTATGCCTAACCATTGAGCTTCTAAAATTCTTTTTATTATTTAGAGAAATGATTGGGATGCCTAAATTCATTCTTAATTTTATGCCTAAATTTGGGTGTCACTTTTTCATTGGTTGTAATTGAGGGACCCACTTCATCATGAACCAATGAACAAATGCCACCTACTTTAGGCACAAAAATTAGGCATAAGTTTAGGCTTCCTAATCATTTCTCTATTATTTATACATAGAAGGCTCAACTATAAGCCATTCCTTGCTTGGTAGGCCAAAAGTAAAGGGGGCTAAATGCGGACTCGACCATCGGTAAAAAAAAGAAAGTTGAACAATGATCTAGATGACTATTTTACTTGAGTAGTCAACATAAAAGTTGTATAAGAACATCTGAATGGAAACTTTTTATGCTATAGCTTGTTAGAACTCAAGTTAGGCCTACTTTTACATCCTCTCTGTTCATTATTTTAACCATTTTTAATAGATTATGTAGTTTTTGAAAGCTTTTTGCTTTGGATCTAATTTGTTTTTTATAAAATATTCTTTGAAAAAAGAGCTATTCTCAAATTTAACATTGGAGGTGCTCTATGAAAGAAGACTAGAAGAGAAAACAAGCAACATATATGTCAAATATTGAATAGTTTAAGCATATAAAGTAATGTTTTTACCACACCAAAAAATATATGTTCTTTTCATAATTCTGTTTTAGCAGTCGACCGCATAGATGTTGATTGAGTTTTTTATTATTCTATGGTCAGATAAGAATACTTTTCTCAACCAATGAGTTGGATTTTGAATATACTATGGTCCAATGATAAAACTTTCCATTTGACGACTTGGAGTTGGGGTCATCCATGTCTATGAATTCCACGAAGGGTCTTCACACAACTATCACTCAAAACTTTAACCATAGATAGATAAAGAATCCAATTAACCATAATTTAGGTTAACAGAAATTTTGATTTAAGCTCACTTAGCTAATAATCTCTAGCCTGTGACATGTTATTACATGCCAGAGACTACGATTGATATCTAGTCTTTCAGTTGAATGGAGTAGTTGACCAAAAATAGTTGAGGTTATTTGAGTACGTCTTTAAACTTTTTTTTTAGATTAAATTTATTTATTAAACCCCACTAAATTATACAATGTTCAGGGATTATGTATTAAATTTGTTTTCCACTAATGGAAATAAAGTGAATGAGAATACTCCCTCCGTCCCATATTAAATGTCTATTTTGACTTTTTGAGTCTTTTGTCGTCAATTTTGACTTTAAATATTTTTGTTGTATTATATAATATTTGATGAAAATAATATCAATGAAAATACAATTAAAACCCACTTCATTAATATATTTTGCATCAAATATTATATAAGATAAGCAAAAATATTTAAGATCAAAGTTAATAAAAGAAGACTTTTAAAATTCAAAGTGACATTTAATATGAGACGGATGTAGTATTAAATATGTAGATGTGTAACGTTTAAGGCAGGGCAGGTTGATATTTCAAATTTGGATTTTTAAGTCTTGTTAAGAAAGCTCACTTCTGGAATCATATATGTTTTCAACTAAATTACCTCTAACACCTATAATATTTACACTAGGTGCGTTAAATTTTGGGGGGGGGGGGGGGGGGGGGCCGGGACCCTCCCCTGCCCCTTAATAGTTCCGCCATTGAATATAAGAGCCTACTGCTGCCACTCGTTTGAATAGTAGTAGAAAAGTTCATTTACTGTATTTCCTTACTTCTTATACTTATGCGTGAAGGAACACAAAGAAGCTTGGTAATTTTATTACCAGTAATGTGTTAATTACTCCTCATAAGGCAAAAGCATTAAGCAGTTTGCCTCTCTTCAACATTCCAAGTATAATCATTTCAAAAATAAAACATGCCACAATGATCCTTGTCTAGCATGCTTATAGTTTGGTGAAACACATTCTTTCTGAAATATAAATGGATATGTGACCATCAAAATAATAGAAACGTGATAATTTATATTGAAGGTTCAACCACACAAAAACACGATTACCTAAGGGTAAAACTTAAGACTTCGCTGGTCAAGTTATAAGAAGATAATAATAAGTAAACCCGGTCATTGCTTTATTTTTCCACGGCTGGTTGTCTGACTTGTCTCCTTTAGTTTTAGAAATACTTATATTAACAAAGATTATATTCTGAAATTGTATTTCGTAAACACAAAAAAGGGAAGAAAAAATGGTAAAAAGTACCGGTTCAGCCCATGACTATTCTTGAAACTGACGACCCAAACTCATTTTGACCCATAACCAGACCTGTCCAGCCATTTTGAGACCACTAGTTTTATTCTCATTGCCTCAGTCATCTTGTGGCCTTTCTACGATTTTGGACATCTGTGCATATCTTGTTACGGATATATCTTCACGTCCAATGACAATGTTTTTTAACAATTTGCATCAGAAACCATGAAAGCTGAATTTTTCAGTTATAATTACTGACCATAACTTTGGTTGTTTGATAGGTCAGAAAGTGTGTTATATAGAGTACCATCAGGTCATCAACTAATCTGTCAGTTAATCTCTGAATTATCTCAAAACTCCTGTAACAGAAAATAAAAAAATGTACTCATCTACTGTAAATCCAAACAAAAGACCAATTAAACTAGATGGCAAAAAGATGTACGCTGTATTATTTACTCAGACACACATATCATTTGTCTTCAAGGTTAGCAATACAGCATAATAACATAAATGAACTATAACAACTAGCATATCCACTACAAATTTAGCAGCTATATATCTCAGAACGTCCAGCTTCAGCCATAACATCCAACCTACATCAGTAAATAGGACACATATTTTGCAGGTACCCTAAAATAGAATCACGGTACGTTTTACAGGACATAAGGAGCAGTTGGTATATGATAAAATTTCAGGTAGATGGTTATTCAAGTGCAGGGTCACTGGCAATTTGGTCTCATAATCAACTCACCAAGCAGGTGGTGGCAGATAACGAAATGCTAAATGGCAAACAATGTTACTTGATACTTTTGGCTTCCTCTAAAACACATCACAATCATCTGATTTGCTGCTTTATTTATATTTAGAACAGATCAAAGACAAGTTATTATTAATAATGCTTTCCGTTTCACACCTTATCATACACGATGAGAAACCATACGTTACAATTCGGTAACAAACACTAGTGGTACTCAGATCCCATTGCCACCATTGGATTTATACAACAAAAGGAAATGTGTGTTGCCTTGTCACTTGTGTCTACAATTCTATAGCAAACACGATGGTTGTATGATCATCAAAATAACAAAAAACTTACTGAATTACACTAAGGTCAACAACATTTATACACAATCACCAGTAAATCTATATTATAATCCTAACAACACACTAGTATTACATACAACAATAATTCAAAGATACAAAACACAAACATTATAAATCAGAAGCAGAAACTGATACACAACAGCATAACTCAAAAGGTCCCAGCCCCACCCTGAACTCCTCTACCTGCAACATAATCTGTTTTAAGAGCAAGAGATGACATAGAGTAAGACATTTTGCACAATTTGATGAAATAAGAAAATATGTGAAAAATCGTACTTTTGATTTTCTGATGTCATTTCCCGATGTAAACATGTCTTCTCTTCTTCTTCTTGACCAAACTCTCGGCTGCATCACTAATTGCATTGAACCATTTCACTTTTCTTGTTGACAACATGTAAAAACCCATCACCAATCCAAGTAGGGTCCCACATCCATATCCCAACGTCACCACTTCCCATGTAAATCCACTTTCCTCCTCATGATGTTCTTCTGCTTCAAGTTGTGGTTTGTGTGCGTTCTCACTGCACTTTTTGGGCAGTGGAAACCCACAGAGTCCCAAATTCCCTTCAAATGAGTTCTCTTGAAATGTGTTGAACTGTGTTCCTTCTGGAATACGCCCCACGAGATGGTTTTGTGATAGATTTAAGACCGCAAGACCCTTGATTCCTGCAAGGCTTTGAGGGATATTTCCTGTGAGTTGGTTCCAAGAAAGGTCTAATGATTCAATCTCTGATAGCTTACCAAGAGAGTTTGGCATTCGACCATTAAGGCTATTGTGGGACAAGTTTAGCACTTTCAAAGAACTCAAATTTCCGATTATTTCTGGTATGTCCCTTTCGAAATAATTGTTTGATAAATCAATAATAGTTAGGCCAACAAAAAGTCTTGGAATATCTCGATCCACCCCTTTCACTGCAACAACGAATGAGTAATACAATCCGCCCATGTCCAAATATTCTGGTGTTGTGCTGTTTTTCATCACATTCTTCATGGAATTGAAATTTTGAAAATATTTTGTAGGGAGTTGACCTTCAAACCCATTATGAGATAAGTCAAGAACTAGAAGACTTGGAAAGGGAGAATCAACAGTTGCAGAGGGTTGAATGTGTCCATGAAAGTTGTTTGATTTGAGGACAAGAGCCTGCAAATTTGGAAGGGCACCTAACCAATGAGGAAATGTACCATTCAAATGGTTTTTTCCGAAATCGACTACTTTCAAGGATTTACATTTGGACAAGGAAATCGGCACCTCTCCTCTTAATTGATTTCCATTCAAAATAAGCCCTTCTAAACGTCGACAATCCCCATATACGTTTGGAATTGTTCCTTTAAAGCTATTTTTTCCCATATCTATCACTCTAAGAGATGAGGTGACATTTCCAAAGCATTGTGGAATCAATCCACCAAAGCTATTATTGGACATATCTAAATACTGTAGCTTGCTCAAGTTGCAAATTGATTGAGGGAATGGCCCCTCAATCAAGTTGGACTGCAGATAAAGATTAGATAGTCCATGCCATTGAAATTGTGGCAAGCCTATTATGAAGTTATGTGACAGATCCAAATATTCCAACCCTGCAATCTCCCCTGCCCAATGAGGAATTTGGCCATGGATTTCGTTGCTAGAAAGATCTAAGTGATAAAGTTGTTTCATGGCTCGAACTGAATTCGGAAACACCTTTAGCTTGCAAGAGGCCAATCGCAAGTATCTAACACCAGGGTTGACATAATGATTGGCATTATTTGTGGTAAAAGAGAAACCGCTATAAGAGAGATCTAACAAATCAAGGTTTTTGAGGGTTGATAACAATGTATCCAACTCCAATTCACCACTAAAATTATTATAACCAAGGCCTAGAAAAGTGAGGTTGGTGAGTTGTGGAAATGTTTGCACATCAATTTGGCCACCTAACTGATTGTCATTGAGGTCTAACGCTTTTAATGATGGAAGAGCAAATGACTCAAAAGGAACATTACCACTGAACATGTTATCAGATAGATAGAGATATTGTAAAGAGGGGGAAGTAAACAGCCAAGATGGCAATGTCCCATTAAGTTTGTTACCTGATAAATCAAGAGAAGTAAGGTGCCTTAGGTTAATTGAGATGTTCGAGGGTACACTTCCACTGAACATGTTATAAGAAAGATAGAGATATTGTAAAGAGGGGGAAGTAAACAACCAAGATGGCAATGTCCCATTAAGTTTGTTATTTGATAAATCCAGAGAAGTAAGGTGTGTGAGGTTGGAGAGGGAGCTGTCAGGATGAATTGTACCTTGTAGCATTCCGCACATGAGATAGAGACCGATGACGTCACCGGTGGAGTTGTCGCAAAAAACTCCATCCCAATTACAACAATCACTACTTGTGTTCCAGCTCATCATTTTTGGATGATAATCAGAACCCAGCGCATCTTGACAAACTTCGATTGTGTAATTGATGGAGGAGAGGTTATGTTTGAAGAGAAGCAAAGCTTCTCTCTGTTTTTCAGGGCATTTATGACTCCTATTTAAAGAAGCGGTAGGAGCAAAAGCAGTGTAAATAAAGAAAATGAATAAGATACTCAATAGTTTTGAATAACCCATAGTGTTTTTTTATTTAGTTGCTATAAATATTCATACTTGCTACACATATATATATACTTATACTGTTGTTACAAGAATATGTTGTATGTGGTCCAGTTTCATTTGTAAATGTATCAATTGGGTTTTGAAAGTCTATTAAAATTGATAAGCACTAAACTTTAATTTCTTATTAATTTATATACAATTCTAACTTTTGATTGCGATTTATAAAAGAATCTATCAATGAAAATTATGCGGTCCACAGTAATCTTTGAACACTAAAGGAAAACGATTTTTGAAAGATTTATTAGGGCGTCCACTATGATAGTTTATGAAAAAGGTTTATAAAATTATGAAGAGATTTAAAAACTTGTAAAAAATAGTGAATATTCATTTCAACCTTGTGTGGCATGAAAAGGTATAAGATATTGAGCCTTTTTCGTAATTTAATGCATTTGAATTATATGAGATGTTCATAAAACTTGAAAATGTTTGTACATAGTGAGGATGGGTTTATAAATTATTGTCATAACACACTTTCACTAACAGAAATAATAGGTCTCACGTCTATTACTTCCTCTTAATGGGGAAGAGCTCATATTTTACACCCTCTATGTATTGATAAATTAGTGAATATAAGTAAGCCCCAGAAAGAAATATTAAATTATGTTTAGTGAGTCAATATCCTTAGCTAAAAGAAAAAAGAAACACCCCCTTATAAACCTTTAGAAAGATTTAGTATAGTTGATGCTTTTAGAATGAAGACTAACTCGAACCAATAAAAGAGCACAATTTAGTCTATTTGTCAAATATAGCATTTCTATTGGTCAATGAAAGTCAACATTAAATTAACTGTGGTCAAACATATAATTCAAATCTTATTAAATAAACAAAAATATGTACTTGTTTTCAAATTTTAAGCTTGTAAAACAACTTTATATTATGATTGTTTCATACAATTTACCATAGTTGTCATGATCACAATCTTGATCTTAGGTTCTTACGATTTTATGATACTGCAAAGCAAAATGATCTGGATCCTACATATGATCTTTGCAAGCGTAAGATCTTATAGGATCCCGATCTTGACCATACGATCTTAAGATATAATCCGATCTGACCTTACTTTTTTCGGATTACAAACTTAAAAACTATAAATTCATGGGTTGTTTTTTTGTAGAATTAAAAAAAAAAAAAACAACATGTTAATTTTTTTAAACATTTCATAATCATAATTTAGGACAATATTTCTATGAAACATTCATAATATTTTATGTTTATAATGCATTATAATTTGTAGATTTGTATAATATTACAAAAACTATTAAGAAATAACATTAGAATAGGATCTTAAGATTCCGATCCGATCTTACGATCACGATCTTGCAAAGAAGAAAATGATCTTGGGTAGGATCCCGATCTTGAAAACCTTGCAATTTACAATTAAACCCTACACTTCTGGAAATTTGTTAATCTTAAATCTAATTTTATGGACTTGATTGTGAAATAACACATGTATTTTAAACTTAAAAAATCACTTATTATTATTTTTATTAAATTGATCGTATCATCGTAATATTAAAAGCTTCTTAAACATATGAGTTATAAATATTTATTTGAGCATGTGTTATTAAACGAGGATTTGAAGCTCGTGCGTTGCGACGGAGCAACTGTATACAATAGTAATGCATGCAACAGAGGTACAAATTTTGCAACCAAGATCAACCGAAACACCCCCAAAATTTGCAGTTTTTCAGCAGCCCCAAACACATTACTACGTATTACTGTAACTTAGATACATGTGTAATCTCGAAGCTTAGGTACAATTGAATGACGATTTTTGTAGATAGGTCTCTTGTGTTTAAATTGAATCACAAATAAGCAACAATAAAGGAAAGAGCAAATAAAGCAAACATAGCAAGGTTTTCAAGATCGGGATCCTACCGAGGATCGTTTTCATCTTTGCAAGATCATGATCGTAAGATCGGATAGGGATCCTAAGATCCTACTATAATGCTATTTTTTTTAATGATCTTTGTAATATTATTCAAATCTTCAAATTATTATATATTATAAACATGAAGTTATATGAATATTTCATGAAAATGTTTTCATAAATTATGAATATGGAATATTTAAAAAGAATCGCATATTGTTTTTAAATTATATAAAACCATAAACCATAAATTTGTAGTTTTTTAGTTTGCGGTTCGAGAAAACTAAGATCGGATCGGAGTAGATCTTAAGATCCTATGGTCAAGATCGGGATCCTATAAGATTTTAAGCTTGTTAAGATCCTAGGTAGGATCCGGATCGTTTTTGCTTCGTAGAATCATAAAATCGTAAGATCCTAAGATCAGGATCAGGATCTTAACGACTATGAAACATAGCATGATACCTGATGACGTATAGCACGGACAACAGGCTTACTGGGCCTGGAGTATCCCGAATGAACTGGGCTCCGTCCCTATAAACAAACTGGGCTGTCCAGCCCCACAAGGAAAACGGGCTCCGGCTCAACGAGCAAACTGGGCTCCGGCCCAACAAGCCAATAAAGCCAGACATGGCCAAAGCCCATGCCACGAGCATGGCACGATCTGGACAAACAAAGAATGTATACGATTGGCACTTCCAAAGTACGCTCGCGGACCGGCCCCTGGTCCGAAAAACCATCCACGTCCGCATCAGTCGATTAAACTACGGATCCTTGCTCGACAAGGGTCCCACTTCGGCTACTATAGCAATATGCGAAATATCAGGAAACCCTAATATTTCTGCTACCTATAAAAGGAAACCTCAACTCACACTTTCGAGGTATGACTTTCTCACTCATCCATAGACACACAAATTTCTCTGATTACATGAGTACTTATTCTCACGCTGGAGCTTAATCGCGGGGTCCGTCCCCACGATAAGGCTAACGGTGTGCTTTTACTTGTGAAGGAAAGACAACTTATTACTTGGATTAGTGCATAAGTTATGGAGCGGACGATCCATCAAGGGCGGCTCACTTCAAACTGAGCCCAACTCTAACCCATTCACACTTTTTGCACTAACAAGTTGGCGTCATCCGTGGACCAATATATAATTGCGTTCTTGGAAAATACTCACCACAAGCGAACAACTCTGCGGCATCATTTCCATGTCGACATCCGCCTTGCGGAGAAAGGAAAGACCTTTAGCTTGCAAGAGATCTAACTCTCCAAGTTGTTTCATGGCTCGAACTGAATTCGGAAACACCTTTAGCTTGCAAGAGGCCAAATATAAGTATCTAAAACCAGGGTTGACATAACGATTGGCATTGGTTGTTGTAACAGAGAAACCGTTGTAAGAGAGATCGAGATATGTAAGGTTTGTGAGGGCTGATAACAATATATCCAACTCCAATTCACCACTAAAATTATTATATGAAAGGTACAGGTGAGTGAGGTTGGTGAGTTTTCGAAATGTTTGCACATCAGTTTGGCCAGTTAACTGATAGTTGTTAATGAGGTCTAACGCTTTTAATGATGGAAGAGCAAATGACTCAAAAGGAACATTTCCACTCAACATGTTATTCCCTAAATAGAGATATTGTAAAGAGGGGGAAGTAAACAACCAAGATGGCAATGTCCCATTAAGTTTGTTATCTGATAAATACAGAGAAGTAAGGTGCCTTAGGTTAATTGAGATGTTCGAGGGTACATTTCCACTAAACATGTTATAAGATAGATAGAGATGTTGTAAACAGGGGGAAGTAAACAGCCAAGTTGGCAATGTCCCATTAAGTTTGTTAGCTGTTAAATCAAGATAAGTAAGGTGCCTTAGGTTAATTGAGATGTTCGAGGGTACATTTCCACTGAACATGTTATTTCTTAAAATGAGAGCATCTAAAGAGAGGGAAGTAAACAGCCAAGATGGCAATGTCCCATTAAGTTCATTATAGGATAAATCAAGAAAAGTAAGGTGTGTGAGGTTGGAGAGGGAGCTGTCAGGATGAATTGTACCTTGTAGCATTCCGCAATAGAGATCGAGACGGATCACGTCACCGGTGGAGTTGTCGCAAGTAACTCCATCCCAGTTGCAGCAATCCGTACTTGTGTTCCAGCTCATCATAATTGGATGATAATCATAACCCATATCATCATGACAGACTTCGTGTGGGTAATTGATGGAGGAAAGGTTATGTTTAAAGAGAAGCAAAGCTTCACTTTGTTTTTTAGGGCATCTATGATTATTATTCAAAGAAGAAGCAAACGTGCTGATAAGAAAGAAAAGAAAAAAGACACTAGATATCGTTACACATTTTATTTATTTACTCCCTTCATCCCATATTAAATGTCTATTTTCATAATACACAAAGTTGTTTTAGGAGATTCAACTAACTAAACTTTCCACCAATCAAATATTATTTTTACCCACTAAAGTCTCATCTTATTGGTTGAAAGGTACAAGTGGACACTTAATTTGGGACATCCAAAGATTCCATTGTGGACACTTAATATGGGACGGAGGTAGTATTATTTTATTATTTTATGATTGCTATAGAAAATCAAATTGCTACAAATATATATATACTATCAATGGTATTATTGTGTTGATTTCATAATAATATGATGGAGAATATATTTGTGGTCTATATGTTTCACTGATAAACGTAAGATTTGGTTGTGGAAATTTATTAAAGTGGTAGACTATAGACTTTTATTTTTTGTTTGATTATGCAAAAAATTTCAACTTTTGATTGCGATAAAGAAAAATGTGTCAATGAAATTTTTGTCATCCACAATAATGATTTTCAACCAAAACTTGCATAATATATTTTGGTTCTCTAAATTTTTATTGAATAAACACACTCTTCTATTTTAATGTTACTAGCACAACTAATAACCAATTTACGCTTATGATCCAAAGAGTTTGGTTGTACAAAGCGTTTGACTTGACAGGCCCTTAAATTTCAATTCATTTTTTATTGTGCAATTTTCATCTTTCAGTCCCATTAATTAGTCGGCCAAAAAGGTCGTAAATCATGGTTACCAAAACTAAAAAAATCAACTTCAAACCGCCATAAAAAAAAAAAAAAAAAAAAAAAAAAAAAAAAAATCTTTCATTAGAACTTTTTGAGGTTAATTTAATGCTTTCAATATCGCGTCTAGAAATTATAAAAATTTCACAAACAATTGCTTGCATAGTAACCAAATGGCTTGTGTTCCAATAGTAACACTTGTTATGTGAGAAAGATTTTGTTTAAACAAAAGCAAATAAAAGCTTCACTCTGTGTTTCAAAGCATTTTTGATTATTGTAGTTGCTTTCATATTAATATGATCAAGAATAAATTTGTGGTCTATACTTTATTGATAAAAGTAACATTTGGGTTGTGCGAATTTATTAAAACTGTAGAATATCTAGACTTTTATTTTATTTTTTGTTTGATTATGTAAAATTTTCCAACTTTTGATAAGAAATAAAAGAAAAAAGACATGGGATATCGTTGAACTACACATTTTATTTATTTATTATTTTTTTCTTTTATGATTGGTATAGAAAATCAAATTGCTACAAATATATATATATATATATATATATATATATATATATATATATATATATATATATATATATATATATATATATATATATATATATATATATACTATCAATGGTATTATTGTGTTGCTTTCATAATAATATGATGGAGAATATATTTGTGGTCTATGTTTAATTGGTAACGTAACATTTGGGCTGTGGAAATTTATTAAATTGGTAGACTATAGACTTTTATTTTTTGTTTGATTATGCAAAATTTTCCAACTTTTGATTGCTATATAAAAGAATGTGTCAATGAAATTTTTGTCGTCCACAATAATGTTTTTCAACCCAAACTTGCATAGAGATTTTTTGGTTCTCTAAATTTATTGAATAAACATACTCTTCAGTTTAATGTTACTAGCACACTGATAACCAATTTACGCTAATGATCCAAAGAGTCTATTTGTACAAATCATTTGACTCAATAGGCCCTTAAATTTCATTTCACATTCTATTGTGCAAAATTTTCAAACTCCAAACCCCAAGGATTAGTCGGTGATAAGGATCAAAACCATGGTTAAAAAATAAAATAAATAAATTTCTTTCATTAGAACTTTTTGAGTTTAATTTAAGCGAGGTTTCAATATTGCGCTTAGAACTTATTAAACTTCACAAACAATTGCTTGCATAGTGACCAAGTGAGCTTGTCTCCCAACTAAATGGTTGCGGGTTGAAGTCTTGCTTCGGACTGTGAGATCATTTGTAGTGTAAATTTTGTGAGATTGTAAGTTCCCGTTAAAAAAAAAAAAAAAAAAAAAAAAAAAAAATTGCTTGTGTAATGGTTTCTTGAGGTTTGCTACTTTATTTATGGTGTGGGTCTTAATGTTTGTGTCCTTGGTATGCACACATAGACTTTTCAAAAGGTATTCTTTTTTGTCTATGTATAGATGAATTTAAGGGTCTTTGTTACTCTTTCTAAGTTTACATAGACTTTTCGAATGAGCCTACTCACAATCTAAAATTTATTTATATGGTCCTTAGTTATAATGTTCTTTCTATGTTTTATATGTAGACTTTTTAGACGAACGAAGTCACGAACTTATTAAGACCTCGATTTACAAGTCCATTGATCCAGTAACAATAAACAAGAACTATTGTTGGGATTTCTTTAAATCAAGTTGGTTAAACATTTACTCTACCAAAACCACTTACTTGATTAGTCATGAAGGAACACACCTTTCACTCTAGTTCCCGCTCTGAGTTAAACTCGCAACAATTTAATTGATGAGTTATGCAACACATGCTAGACAAACCTATATCTACATAAAATACCAAAAGTGATAGCTTAAAACAAGTCAAATTCAAGTTCAACTTCATACACACACATAAGCAATTCTGGTTAAGTTGGGCTACAAGAAAAACTTTTTAGACGTTATGCTTGAATGCTTCGATGCTTGAATAAGTTCCACAGTAAAAACATATTACAGAGTACAATTGTCACTGTCAATGCAATGAAGAAAGTTGATTGGTGTAAAAAAGTTTGTGACCATTAACTTTTGAAATATGTAAGGGTTTAAAACCGCACCATGCATAAAGTTTCATCCATTGACGTTGATAGAGTTTTGAATATTCTATGGCCTGAGAATAATACTTTTCATTTAACGACTTTGGGTTATCCACGTAGGGTCTTCACATAACTATCACTCAATCACTCTAACTTTAACCATAGATAGATAAACAATCCAATAAACCTGCAACTCAAATTTGAATATAGAAATTTGGGTTTAAACTCACAAAACTAATAAATTTATAGCCCAAATTTGGATTGAGTTCAAATAGTATCTAACATGTTCTATACCCATTCGGCCGCAATAGTGCTTTTTAGAGTTAGCTGTGCATTCACAAGTAACATGTTCAAATAGTTTCTAACATGGTGTGTTTTAATTTTTTATGCAGACTTTTTCATTCCAAATACTATCTCAATTTGACCTTATACTTCGATTAATAAAAATAGAAATGGGGCGTAGCCAAGCCGTAAGGCAATGGGTTTTGGTCTCGCTATTTGGAGGTTCGAATCTTTCTGTCCCATAGCATATCCATTGTATTCTAATTTGTTCAACAAGGTTCTGTTTCAAGGTCTCGATATACTTTTTAATTCTTTGCGGAAATCTTTCAGTTGACAATTCTACAATTGTTTACAGAAGGATTTCAACTTAATATTCTTCTCTATTTGTACAGAAATTCCAACTTCAATAATGGACAAAAACTTCATTCAGAAGGAATTACACGTTTTAGGGTAAAACGTCATTCAGAAATTCTACGTACAACGAAACTCGACCGCGTTAAGTGACCCCGCATCAGAAAAATGTTTGACACACTCATGATTTATTTGAGAATTAATCGTGACTAAGAAAAACATGACCAAAAACTTCCCAGCAGGTCACCCATGTCGGTACTAATCTCACATGAGCACGCTTAACCGAATGGGCGATTAACCGTTAGACCACAAAACGAGTTTCTAAGACATTTTGAGTTTTCAAAATTATTAGAAAAGTCAACATAATTTTCCCTCCTCCTTTGACCAAAAATCATTCCTTGATTTTATAAGTCATTCCTTGATTTTTAGGCTTACGGTTTGATGTCTAAAAGACATTTAACACCAACCGACACTAGACTGAGCCCAGTCTAGACATTATAAGTCATTTTAAATCATTTATAACCTATTAGAAAAGTAACATTTTACTTTTCTCAATTTTACGCAATATTCGTACGTTTTACGTATTACGCGTTTTAGACCCGTGTTTCCAGTTTTTAGCAGGGTTTTGGCACCCGATAGATCCTACCACTCATTTTATATTTTATTATGGGACATATGGACATGTTTATCAATACTTTCAAGTTCCATAATTTTACGACACCCGGTTTTACGTTTTGAGGCTTAATCACTTACGATTGGCATTTCCCGGAGTCAAAACTAACTAGATATCTTGGATAATATCATCCAAAAGCCAACTCTTGCTCTCCAAGTTCATGAACCGCCATAAGGGGGGGGGGTTTCACACTAGGTGGCTTGATCTCAAGCTTAAAGGCCTTAGATTTCATCCATGTGTTCACCTTGGCCTCCAAGGTTGGACTAGTCAACATTTGTAACCTCCTTAAGACCCTATAAAAGCCCCCCATTCCCTCCTTGGCCGTCCACCATAACCACACACCAAACCCATCTCATTTGTTCATTCTCTTCCAAGTTTCATGCAAGATTCAAGTGCTAGTTCAAGGTAGAAACCCTAGATAGGTTATCATTCATCAAACACTTCCATAACCTCATATACTTTGGTGATTTCTCTTGAGTTTAAATCCACTCAATTCACCTTAACCTTCATCATCCATCTTTCAAGAATACCAAGGGTAGAAAGATTGCATGAAGTGAAAAAGGGTTGAAGCAAGTCTATCAAAGTCCTATCCTTACATGTTAACTTCCTTTCATCTTTGAAAGCCAAAAGTTGTGAGCCAAACCCTAACTTGATTCTTGTTAAATAATCATGTTCATGTTATTTACATATTATTTGTGCTATATATTGTCTTGTTATAATGTCCATGATGTATAAAGATGAGTAAAAGATGTTGTTATAATGAATTGTTGAAACAAGTTACTAAAACAAGCAAATTAGTGAATTTGTTGGTATAACCTGATCAAAATGGTAAAAATATGATATTGGATTATTACATAATACAGTAGAGGACTTAACAAGGAAACCATAGCAATTTGAACCACCTAAAACGAGTATACGAGTCAAAAGTTTCGCCGATTTGAAGTTACCAAAACTTTCCGGCAAAACTGCCAAAATGTTTCTGTGACAGAATAGAAAACACGCAAAAAGAGGCCTTTCTGGTCCGTTTCATGAAAAAGTTAAAACACGAAAGTTGTCCGGAATCACGTTTTCCTTCAGGAACAAAGAGGCTCGAGCCTTGAAAACACTTTCTGAGTAAGATATTTCACAATTTCTTAACAGCTATTTACATATAATAAGTCACTAAGTTATGGTTATACTTTAAAAGGAACAAGAGTTATTATGACCTATAAACAAGACCACCACCATGGCTAGAGCCAAGGTTGGGTCTCATGACCTTGAAACAAGGACCAAAGGTCATGGCTAGGCCATGATGAAATGACCATAACAACTTACAAAGGCGTAAACATGAAACAATGAAATTGGCGATAACATGAACAAGCAATTTGTATCTACTTCACCTAGAAGGAAACCATGAGATTTTACCAAGACAAATGGTCATACAAGACTTATGAAACTATCCCTAATAACAATCTTCATGTACTAATAAACTTTCCTAAGTTTATTCAAATATCGGACATGTAACTTTTCGGATCAAAACTTATACTTTATCAACTACTACAATAGTAGGGAGCCTCATGTGAGGAGTTCATTATGTAAGCCGTCGAGTTGAGTTGTGGATTTACGAGTTAAAGTGTCCTGGCTCCTCGAACGCTTACTAACATGACTTCTGAATTATGTCGGCCCGAACGGTAGTAAACGATATACAAAACATACATGTTCATGAATCTTTTCTTACAAAGACTTACAATATACATCATACCACATCATGGACTTAGATGCAAGATATATATATAGGCACTCCGTTATATTACTCAAATCCTAAGTCACGACATTCGATTATAGGTTGCTCGTAGAAACCTTCATGATTCAACCGTTACATTCATTACTTGCTATCTTACTTAAGGTGAGTTCATAGCCCCACTTTCCATTACTTAATTGTTTTACAATTCCTTGGGGGGAATACATGCTATTTCTAAATCGAATACAATGCTTTCTAATGTATGCTTCACGACGATGTTTTATTATCACTAAGTACCAACCTTGCTAAACCGAGATCCTTTATTATGAACCATTTAGTCACTAGCAATAGTGAGCGCGAATATTAATAATAGGCCTATTGGGATTGACGAATCCCATTTGTATTGACTAAGTTCAAACAAATGCATTAATATTTGAGATTTAGGTATGTTAGCAAAGTACCTACCGGGATAAATCTGCTGATCGATATTGGTACACGTTAACGTTTTGGTGTCATAAGCTTAGTGAAATAAATAACGATTTTGTTTTCCAAACATTGGTGTGAGCTTATAACTCACACTACCAACATATTGTGTTCAAACGATTTAACAAACTCTATGAATATCACTCAACCTTTGTGTTGACCTCTCAAGCATGTATTTCAGGTTCATGACGATCAAGGGTGGCACGGAATGGCACGGATACTCAAGAGGGCTATAAATTTTATTATCATTCGAAAACTCACTTAATGTGATTTGTAAACATGGAACCAATTGGGACCTCATTTTGTAACCTCTGATATTTATATAATTTGAATGATAAATCTTTTTAATACGACTCGGTTAGAGTTCGTTTTCTATTATTGTGACTATTGTGCCGTCAAGTAACACCCAGTTCGAATTCCGCTGCATCCATGAATTGGGGGTGTTACAGATTGGTACCAGAGCCATGGTTATAGAGAAACGGGTCTAAGTGAGACCTAAACTATAACTACAATCACAAACAAAAACATTTTATAGCCTTCCGCTCTTCGTGTCTTCCATCCTCCAGACGATTATGGACTTAGTAAGCATGTTATGGTACACAAACATAATTGCATATTGATATATGTACCCTAAACATAATTGAGCATTTCCCCGTAAGCATTAGTATATTGATATATACACACTAGGCATTTTATGCTACATGAACACATATTAGTATATTGATATATAAACTCGGTTTATTTTCAATCATTTATCTAAACAATGAACTAAACATATCTGTGTATGCCTATTCTAAGGCATTTCGACATAGCCACACTCTCCCAATCATGTTCCTACTCCAACATTCGTTTTCCAAGACATTGTGAGATGCAATGGTCTCATTCATTTTTTAGACATTGTGAGATACAATGGTCACATTCATTTTTCAAGACATTGTGAGATACAATGGTCTCATTCATTTGCCAAGACATTGTGAGATACAACGGTCTCATTCATTTTCCAAGACATTGTATGATACAATGGTCTTAATCATTTCTCAAATGTTTTGAGTCACCTAATGGTTTAACCTACTTCCCAGACATTGTGAATTGCACAATGGTCTAACCTACTTCCGAGACATTGTGTGGTCTCATTCATTTTTCAAGACATTGTGAGATACAATGGCCTCATTCATTTGCCAAGACATTGTGAGATACAACGGTCTCATTCATTTTCCAAGACATTGTATGATACAATGGTCTTAATCATTTCTCAAATGTTTTGAGTCACCTAATGGTTTAACCTACTTCCCAGACATTGTGAATTGCACAATGGTCTAACCTACTTCCGAGACATTGTGATTTGTGCAATGGTCTCTGGAATTATTTCACGACCTCATCAATATCATTTCTTATGATATCAAAAACCCATCACAATCTAACGATTTCCAAACAAGAAATATGAGATTTCTAAAGGACAAACTAATCCATCATCGACAAAAGCTGAACTTTCTCTACATTCATCAAAGTTTTCTTATGAAACCTTCATTATTAAAAGTTCGTGATCCTGGCCAAGTATGTTCTATTTTAGAACTACTTAAAACTTCCTTTCCATACGTATCTACCCTTACTACCTTCTATGCAATGGAATATGAAAACATACGTTACAAGTCTTGTATGGACGGGACTTGCAACTTAAGGGTTTGACATCGCCTTTGTTTAGTGGACAGTTTCCCGAAAGCAACGGACATATCAAAAGTATACCTAGTTTAGG
>CM060708.1:264393010-264414721 GCA_030686995.1 Artemisia argyi | reverse complement strand
TAATGTTGTGCACCGTGAGGTGCGTTCTTGTGAATTTCTTTTGTTGGCTGAAGTGAGATCGAAACTTAGCCTTCAAATCGTCAAGGTTGATAATGCTTCCTAGTTTCTGCCTATTCCACCAAATACGTGCTGAATCTCGGAGGGTATATGTGAACATGTGACAGGCTACTGGCATGGCCCATTTCTGCATTCTTATAGCTCCTTCAAATAAATGTAGGAAATTATCTGGATCCCCCTTCCCATCGTAAGTGCCTATATGTGACGGCATCTTTAAACCATCCGGCAAGGGATAATCTTCGATCCATCTCACGAAGGGTGTAGTGGGGCCTACGGGCTCAGCATATGGATGGGCATACGGTGGTATGTTCATCGGAACAGTATGGTATGGATTAATAGGAGGGGTACTCCTAAAGAAGGCTGACTAACATAGAGAGGATGAGGCGTACTCGTGTTTGGAGTGTAACCAGTATACATGGTATACGGGGGGTATACCATGGGAGGATTATAGGGTACAGCAGTTTGTGAGGGATACTGATTGCCAGGTTGCCCATTGATTTGGGGATAAAGAATCGGAGGGTAGCTCTGGACCGGGAATTGAGGATGCAGGCCAATGGGGGGAAGACTCCCTCCTGTGTTGACTGGGCCTAGGTAACCCTCCACACCAGACGCGTGGGAGGGTTGTAGAGGGATTCCTCCTTCGGTCCTCCCTAAGTGAGCTGCTAATAATGGGGGTAGGTTTACCTCCACGTTTTCCCTCTACCGACTCCTCCCATTATAGCCTTCGGCAATAGTCCCTGCCTTCCTTGTGGGTGTTCTCTCGGGAACTCCTTCGAAGCCTACGCTTCTTCTTTCAACCCTTCTACTTGCAGGTGACCCAATGCGCAGGATAGGGTGTTGAGCCCTATGGATCGAAGGTCTCGGCTCCATTTCGATCTCCTAGTCATACTCATCGCTGGAATATTCTAACTCGCCACGCATCTCCGTATTTCTGATTTGTCTCCTTCGAGCCCTTAGCAAGGACTCTAGCTCTTCATAATTAGCGTCTACAAAGGCGGGGCTAATGATGAGTTCTGGATTGGCCGAAGTGGATGCGTGGTGGTTGGGCGTTATTTCAGGATGAGATCGTGTAGTAAAAGTGGAGACCGTGATTAGCGGAAGGATGTTGGCGTCTGTTACGGGTAAAGGGGTTAAGGACAAGAAACCCGATGGGGGTGTAACTTCTCGTTCTGAATTCATGCCAGAATAATAGCGAGTGTATTTGACTTGGTTATTTTGCTTGGAAATAACGGGACTAATTGTAGCGGGTCCCACAGATGGCGCCACTGATTGTACAATATTTCTGACGCGTAGGGATCGCACCAGGCTTTACCTCTCAAGGGATCTTGAGAAGCTTACAACCCCCACCAGGCAGTGTACCTGATCGTTGTAGTATAGTATAGTGACAAGTACCGGGGGATTGATCGTTCAGCTAAGAATAGTGTCGCTAGGATTAGAAAACCTAAATACTAGTTCTAGAGATGAGGGATGATTCTTTTTATATTTTTATATTTTTTTAGAAAGCAAGTTAAAATCTCGGATTTTGAAGGATATGAGGCGGAATTAGTTGCTAGTCAAATAACCCAATACTAAAGATGCAATCAAAATAAAATACTAAAAATGAAAATAAACTAATTTAAACTAAGGGTGTGAGCAATAAGTGGGAGAAATGTGTTTACTTAGATTTCACTACTCCCTAGATATCTTTTACACGTTAATTACTTGTTATAGTTGCGTGGATGACGGATTGTATTCCTTAATACCATTCATGGGGTGGCGTACTTACTTCCCCAATCCTATGAGTGCCTACTTCACTCCTATGTCGAGCCTGCAAGAAGCTCCTAACATGGGATCATTAGAATTTACTCATGCATTAAATACAACCAATAAAACCTAGTACACATCGGTTCATGTTTCCTAAGACGTTCAAGCATGTTACCATTTGGAGATCTGCCAGTTTTCTTAAGCCTAACATTGAAATCATTCATCCAATCCAACCATAAACAAGTAATCAACACATAATCAACATCTAGGTTTCATTAGATCTAAGCAAACACAAGATAAATCTAGCCTACAATGGTAGAATCAAGACAAGCACAAGATATAGACAACCAACACATAGACTTATTTATTGAATTAAGAAAAGACTTATCTCAATAACACATGTAAGGATTCAAGGGTTAAAAACCCTTGAAAAGCTGTAAAATTCGTATATGGTTCGGCCTTAGGGTTTCTCCAAACTTTTCCTCTTTCTAATGAATGAAAATTAGAAAACTATATATAGATATTAGAGGCTGACGGCGTCAAGAACAAACTTGTGACGCCGTCATCTCGCCGCCAAAATAATCCTCGGACTGCCTTGATCTACATCTGACGCCGTCATGTTGTCCATTTTTGCAGGACGTCACACTTTTAACTCTTGACGCTCTACTTGTGACGCCTTCATTTCTGTACTGGGTCGTCATGGTATTTACTCTTGACGCCGTCAGGAAAATACTCTTGACGCCGTCACACACAGTTCCCAGCATGGAAAATTAAGTCTTTGGCGTTTTCTTCACTTTTATGCTCCAAAAATGTCCGAATTGCTTCCTTTTCCAAATTTCACTCCCAAAGTACCTAAAATCACAAAAGGAACGATTTAGGGCAATATTTGATCAAATAAATTCAATTCCGGGCTTAAATGACCCCCTAAAAATGGATCATTTTTCACCTCATCATATACCCTTACACTTGAGATTTGCTTGTCCTCAAGCAAATGCGCTTTTATTCTAATCAAAATACAAGTTAGGGGTCATTTAACACTAATATAAAAGTAATTACAACAAATAATCATTCCACTAAAGACCAAAGACAAGCATGGAGGTCATATACTAGCACCTCACAAATAGTGTTTAGATACTCACATCTCTCGGGTGTAATAAAGTATAAATTACAATATGGAAACGGAAGATATCTCTCACTACCTGTCATAGCAAAATAGATTATCATAGGCTTGGGAAAGGATCAAACCTCCACCACATGGCGTAAGCACCTAGGATAAACTATCAAAGAGGTCTTTTAAAGGGTTGTAACGTTAGGTGTAGGGATATGAAATACACGGTTTTGTTGGATATAGGCAGTCTTTACTGGTGGCGAGTTAACAATCTTGGTTAATTACATGTACAATATGGCGTTGCTAAGCCAAGACTAGACTCGACTTAAACTAATAAATGAAAAATAACAAAAACATAAAACAAACATAGAATAAAACGGGATAGTAGTCCGTATGTTTTTTTCTCTTTTCTCTTTTTCTATTTTTTTTCTTTTTCTTGATTTTTTCATTTTTTTTTTTTTTTTTTTTTTTTTTTTTTTTTGCATACACTCTTACCCTACCATCCAAAATAATACATCATAGGGAATGAACATTCCCCTTACACTTGAATCTTTACATACTTTACAATTAACTAATCTAATGACTCGAATTAAGAAAAGCAAAACACTTGGAGTACTTTTAAGATTAACGTACATATAGAGGTAATAAATGATGTTCTTCCCCATTACTCCATAAAATAAGTACTTTACCCATGAGTCCCAATCGTCCCAAAACAATATGTACAAGGATATGACTCGACTTAGCAACCATGTAATCAATTAGATAGTTAACTTAGGGTTTAACAAATAACAATAATGCACTAAAGATGAGTGCATACACGGAAGGCTAAGGCGATTTGGGTGTACAATTAGGTGGGGTGTAACAAATTCTTCCTTTAAGTAAAATGCTTAAAGTTAGAAACGAAAGGATAGGCTCGGAGGGGTGTACTAGGGGTTTCGTGTACTAAAAATGAGTACAACGCTAAGGTGTGGGAAAAAATTAGTTGACTTAACTAGCCAAGTAATATGACTTAAATGGTCAAGTAATTATGATACGGGTTTAACACAAGGGTAATCCTAATGCCTCTTATCATGTAGTAAATCCTACTACACGAATGTAGTCTCACTAGTGGTCTCGGGATGCATCACTAACGCAAGTTCTAGAATCTAAATGCTACCGGTACACTCATAAGCACTAATAGTAAATGCTTTTCCTATCAAATCTAAAGGCGAACCTCACATATTTGGGTGAAAAATTTTTCTGAATGATACGGTTATGTGCTAGTCATACAATCTCCTATCCATGAGACGCTTGCTATGGCTAAAGTTTCACTCCTAAATGTTGTAAAAAAAAAATTTTAATTTGGCGCTAAAATTGCACTAACAAGTATTTCTCATAGTTTTATTACCCATCTACTATCAAACAAACAAACTCAAGCGAAAGTGTATCTGTAAGGTATCATCATTTTACCTTCCCCTTACACTTAGGATGAACATTGTTCCCAATGTTCAAGTAAAGAATGTAAAAGTGAAATAAGTAAAACAAATGAAATCAAATACTCCCCTGACTCGCTCGGTATGGATAATAAGGTGGCCAGGTTAGATCTTCCTCCAAGAAAATGAACAATCAAAGCTTCCCTTCCAGAAAAATAAATCATCTTCTTGTCATACATAACCTGTAAATCCTGAGAAAACAGACAAAGCAACCTCGCATAAAATCGGCGGCAATCTACATAAGTTACTAAATCCTAGAAAACAAAATAAGATATAATGCTTGTGGAATGAAGTTTGCAGATTTCCTGGAGATTATAAAACTTAATAATTCAACAAAAATTTTAAAACTCCGTTAGAAAAACAAAAGTGGTAAAATTTCCAGATTTTTACACGTGACGCCGTCAAGAGCAAGCTCATGACGCCGTCAGAAGTGACCTGCAGAAATTCTTATGTTAAGTTTCCGGAAAATTTCTGGAAAAACTTGGTCCTACTTCCTGGAAAATCCTGCAAAACTTCATTATGACTCAATACAAGCATTTGACTCTAACAAATACGAATATACATGTTCACTTAATATTGTAGAGAATCATGATCGGTTTGTTTCTTAAAAACATATTTGGGGTTTCCCCTTACACTTATCTTTTGCAAAAATACCTTTTGGGTGAAGTTAAGACTAGGCCAAAACAACAAATCAAAGTATTTCCACTTTTTAGTTTAGAAACATGATCTACCAACAATAAAAATAAAGCATGCATACAGAAGCAAATAACAAACAAACAAAATAAAATCACACAAAGCATGGGTTGCCTCCCAAGAAGCGCTTTTCTTTATTTACGAGTCTTGTAGCTAGACTCAAAGTCGTGGGTTAACGTGTATCGCTTATGCTCACGTAACCAAGTGTGAGCCATCTAATAGTCGCCTCATCTTTCTTGTATTCGTCTCCTAACTCTAAGCACCCGCGATAATATCTTTTATTCTTTTCATACGTGTACTTAAGTCCTTTTCTCTTATCATTCTCACTTAGCATTTCCATAGGCGGATACCTACTACACTTTTCCATGGAGAAATCCTTGAACCTAGGGTGTGTGCGGGGCATTTGATAGACAAATTCTTCATCCCCATCCGAGAATTTGTCTATCAAATGCCCCGCACACACCCTAGGTTCAAGGATTTCTCCATGGAAAAGTGTAGTAGGTATCCGCCTATGGAAATGCTAAGTGAGAATGATAAGAGAAAAGGACTTAAGTACACGTATGAAAAGAATAAAAGATATTATCGCGGGTGCTTAGAGTTAGGAGACGAATACAAGAAAGATGAGGCGACTATTAGATGGCTCACACTTGGTTACGTGAGCATAAGCGATACACGTTAACCCACGACTTTGAGTCTAGCTACAAGACTCGTAAATAAAGAAAAGCGCTTCTTGGGAGGCAACCCATGCTTTGTGTGATTTTTATTTGTTTGATTGTTATTTGCTTCCGTATGCATGCTTTGTTTTTATTGTTGGTTGATCATGTTTCTCAATTAAAATGTGAAATACTTTATTATGTTGTTTAGCCTAATCTTAACTTCAGCCTAAAGGTATTTTTGCAAAAGATAAGTGTAAGGGGGAAACCCCAAATATGTTTTTAAGAAACAAACCGATCATGATTCTCCACAATATTTAATGAACATGTATATTCGTATTTGTTAGAGTCAAATGCTTGTATTGAGTCATAATGAAGTTTTGCAGGATTTTCCAGGAAGTAGGACAAAGTTTTTCCAGAAATTTTTCGGAAACTTAACATAAGAATTTCTGCAGGTCCATTCTGACGGCGTCAGGGTATTGCTCTTGACGGCGTCAGGAGTTAAAATCTGGAAATTTTACCGGTTTTGTTTTTCTAACGGAGTCTTATGGTTTTTTGTGAATTATTAAGTTTTATAATCTCCAGGAAATCTGCAAACTTCATTCCACAAGCATTATATCTTACTTTGTTTTCTAGGATTTAGTAACTTATATCGGATGCCGCCGATTTTACGCGAGGTTGCCTTGTCTACTTTTGTCAGGATTTACAGGTTATTTGTGACAAGAAGATGATTTATATTCTGGAAGGGAAGCTTTGATTGTTCGTTTTCTTGGAAGAAGATTTAACCTGGCCAAACTAAAATCCATACCGAGCGAATCAGGGGAGTATTTGATTTCATTCTCTTTACTTCTTAACTTTTACATTCTTTACTTGAACATTGGGGACAATGTTCATCTTAAGTGTAAGGGGAGGGTAAAAAGATGATACCTTACATATGCACTTTCGCTTGAGTTTGTTTTGTTTGATAGTAGATGAGTAATAAAACTATGAGAAATACTTGTTAGTGTAATTTTAGCGCCAAATTTAAAATTTTTTACAACATTTAGGAGTGAAACTTTAGCCATAGCAAGCGTCTCATGGATAGGAGATTGTATGACTAGCACATAACCGTATATTCAGAAAAATTTTCCACCCAAAAATGTAGGTTCGCCTTTAGATTTGATAGGAAAAGCATTTATTATTGGTGCTTATGAGTGTACCGGTAGCATTTAGATTCTAGAACTTGCGTTAGTGATGCATCCCGAGACCGCTAGTGAGACTACATTCGTATAGTAGGATTTACTACATGATAAGAGGCATTAGGATCACCCTTGTGTTAAACCCGTATTATAATTACTTGACCATTTAAGTCATATTACTTGGCTAGTTAAGTCAACTAATTTTTCCCACACCCTTAGCGTTGTACTCATTTTTAGTACACGATACCCCTAGTACACCCCTCCGAGCCTATCTTTTCGTTTCTAACTTTAAGCATTTTACTTAAAGGAAGAATTTGTTACACCCCACTTAAATGTACACCCAAATCGCCTTAGCCTTCCGTGTATGCGCTCATTTTTAGTGCATTATTGTTATTTGTTAAACCCAAAGTTAACTTTCTAATTGATTACATGGTTGCTAAGTCGAGTCATATCCTTGTACATATTGTTTTGGGACGATTGGGACTCATGGGTAAGTACTTATTTATGGAGTAATGGGGAAGAACATCACTTATTACCCCCATACGTACGTTAATCTTAAAAGTGCTCCAAGTGTTTTGATTTTCTTAATTCGAGTCATTAGATTAGTTAAATGTAAAGTATGTAAAGATTCAAGTGTAAGGGGAATTCTCATCCCTTATGATGTATTAATTTGGATGGTAGGGTAAGAGTGTATGCAAAAAAAAAAAAAAAAAAAAAAAAAAAAAAAAAAAAAAAAATCCAAAAAAAAAATCCAAAAAAAAAATAGAAAAAAAAAAGAAAAAAAAATAGAAAAATGAAAAAGAGAAAAAACATACGGACTACCATCCCGTTTCATTCTATGTTCATTTTATGTTTTTAGTTATTTTTCATTTATTAGCTTAAGTCGAGTCTAGTCTTGGCTTAGCAACGCCATATTGTACATGTAATTAACTGAGATTGTTAACTCGCCACCAGTAAAACTCCCTTTATCCAACAAAACCGTGTAATTCATATCCCTACACCTAACGTTATAACCCTTTAAAAGACCTCTTTGATAGTTTATCCTAGGTGCTTACGCCATGTGGTGGAGGTTTGATCCTTTCCCAAGCCTATGGTAATCTATTTTGCTATGACAGGTAGTGAGAGATATCTTCCATTTCCATAATGTTATATTACTTTATTACACCCGAGAGATGTGAGTATCTAAACACTATTTGTGAGGTGCTTGTGTATGACCTCCGTGCTTGTCTATTGGTCTTTAGTGGAACGATTATTTGTTGTAATTACTTTTATATTAGTGTTAAATGACCTCTAACTTGTCTTTTGAGTAGAATAAAAGCTCATTTGCTTGAGGACAAGCAAATTTCAAGTGTAAGGGTATATGATGAGGCGAAAAATGATCCGTTTTTAGGGGGTCATTTAAGCCCGAATCCGACTTTATTTGATCAAATATTGCCCTAAATCGTTCCTTTTGTGATTTTAGGTGTTTGGAGAGTGAATTATGGAAAAGAAGCTATTTTGGACGTTTTTTGAGCATAAAAGTGAAGAAAACGGCTAAGTACCTAATTTGCATACTGAAAATACAAGGTGACGGCGTCAAGACCATCAGCTTGACGGCGTCAGACATGAAGAATTAAATATCGAAGGTGGTGACCGCGTCAGAAGGACTCGTGACGGCGTCAAAGTGGCTAAAATAATATACCGTGGGTGGTGACGGCGTCACATAGGCCGTCATAAGTGGATCAAGGCCGTCCGAGGAAGTATATGGCGGCGAGGTGACAGCGTCAGAAGTTACTCTTGACGCCGTCAGACTGTTTTTCCTATATATAGTTTTCTAGTTTTTTCATTAAAAAAAAAGAGAAGTTTTGGTGAAACCCTAAAGACGATTTTGGTGCCTCTTTTACAGGTTTTTCAAGGGTTCCAAACCCTTGGGACCTTGCATTGTAATTGAGATAAGTGTACTTTCAATTCAATCAATATGTCTATGTGTTGGTTGTTTATCTCTTGTTCTTCTCTCAATTCTACTATGCTAGGCTAGATCTCTCTTGTGTTTGCTTAGATTTAATGAAACCTATATGTTGATTATGTGTTGATTACTTGTCTATTCCTGTTTTGAATGAATGATTTATATGTTAGGCTTAAGAAAACTGGCAGATCTCCAAATGGTAACATGCTTGAACGTCTTAAGAAACATGAACCGAGGCGTACTAGGTCTTTATTGGTTGTATTTAATGCATGAGCCACTGTTTACAATCCCTATAGTTGTGCTGGGTCATGGTGTAGGAGGAGATAAGAGCTCATAGAGTTGGGGAGTTATGTATGCCACCCCACGAATGGTATTAAGGAATACAATCCGTCATTCATACAAGTGTAACAAGTAATTAACATGTAAAAGATATCTAGGGAGTAGTGAAGTCTAAGTAAACACAATTTCTCCAATTACTGCTCACAACCTTAGTTTAATTAGTTTAATTTCATTTTTATTATTTTATTTTGATTGCATCTTAGTTTTGGGTTAGTTGATTAGCAACTAATTCCGCCCACTCCTTCAAAACCCGAGATTTTACTTGCTTTCATAAAAATATAAAAATACAAAAATAATCATCTCTCACCTCTAGAACTATTAATTAGGTTTTCTAATCCTAGCGACACTATTCCTAAGCTGAACGATCAATCCCCCGGTACTTGTCACTATACTATACTACAACGATCAGGTACACTGCCTGGTGGGGGTTGTAAGCTTCTCGAGATCCCTCGAGAGGTAAAGCAAGGTGCGATTCCCACGCATTAAGTAAACTCTTGACGCCGTCAGAAGTGACCTGCAGAAATTCTTATGTTAAGTTTCCGGAAAATTTCTGGAAAAACTTGGTCCTACTTCCTGGAAAATCCTGCAAAACTTCATTATGACTCAATACAAGCATTTGACTCTAACAAATACGAATATACATGTTCATTTAATATTGTGGAGAATCATGATCGGTTTGTTTCTTGAAAACATATTTGGGGTTTCCCCTTACACTTATCTTTTGCAAAAATACTTTTAGGTGGAGTTAAGACTAGGCCAAAGCAACAAAGTAAAGTATTTCCACTATTTAGTTTAGAAACATGATCTACCAACAATAAAAATTAAGCATGAATACGGAAGCAAATAAGAAACAAACAAATAAAATCACACAAAACATGGGTTGCCTCCCAAGAAGCTCTTTTCTTTATTTACGAGTCTTGTAGCTAGACTCAAGGTCATGGGTCAACGTGTATCGCTTATGCTCATATAACCAAGTGTGAGCCATCTAATAGTCGCCTCATCTTTCTTATATTCGTCTCCTAACTCTAAGCATCCGCGATAGTATCTTTTATTCTTTTCATGCGTGCACTTAAGTCCTTTTCTCTTATCATTCTCACTTAACATTTCCATGGGCGGATACCTACTACACTTTTTCATGGAAAAATCTTTGAACCTAGGGTGTGTGCGGGGCCTTTGATAGACAAAATCTTCATCCCCATCCGAGAATGTAATTGGCCCTTCTATGAGTTTTTCATCGAGGTTGGTCAACCGTTTGAAGGGTTTTCCAAACACCACTTGGGTCAACTTATCATCAATAAACTCTCCTAGATTCTCCATAACCATGAACTCAACAAGATAAACCAAGCTTCCAACAAACACATGCAATGGTATTGCCTTAGCAATAATGTTTTCTCCTTTGTATTCTAACTCATCTACCATGATTTTATTGTATTCATTACGTGAGATTATGTTCATTGGAAGAGATGAGTTGAGATAGGCGTTAAAGCTCTTAAATCCGATCTTACAAGGGAATTGCATGTTAAATGAACTATCACACTCAATCCTAGTTCTAGGGTCAACATACCTAAGAGGGTTTATTTCTTCTTCCATCCTATTCTCATTAATCACATCACCATCATCAAGATCCTCATCGGAGTCTGAATAGTAGAAAGGACTAGCCCTACGGTCATCATCATGATCAGACTCTTCTAACTCAAAATTATTGTCAAAGTGGTGGTTGGGTGAGAGGTTAGGTGGGTTCTCATTTTCTGCTAAAGGAAGTGGGGCGGGCATTTGGAAGATCCTACGACGAAAAACACGAATAACAGGAATCAACCGATCAATGTTATTGTGATCCATCGAAATATTTTACGAACAAAGGCACAAAGAAATAAGATAGACTAAAGAGAACCTAAAAATAAAAATAAAATCTTACAAGAAAGGAATGTAGCAAGTAGACCTAATAAAAAAAAATTCTAACCTAGACAATAACTATTCACCGGCAACGACGCCAAAAACTTGATGCGTGGGAATTGCACCAGGCTTTACCTTTCAAGGGATCCTGAGAAGCTTACAACCCCCACCAGGCAGTGTACATGATCGTTGTAGTATAGTATAGTGACAAGTACCGGGGGATTGATCGTTCAGCTTAGGAATAGTGTCGCTAGGATTAGAAAACCTAAATACTAGTTCTAAAGGTGAGGGATGATTATTTTTGTGTTTTTATATTTTATGAAAAGCAATTAAAAATCTCGGGTTTGAAGGATTTGGGCGGAATTAGTTGCGAATCAACTAACCCAATACTAAAGATGCAATCAAAATAAAATACTAGAAATGAAAATAAACTAAATTATACTAAAGTTGTGAGCAATAAGTGGAGAAAATGTGTTTACTTAGATTTCACTACTCCCTAGACATCTTTTACACGTTAATTACTTGTTATAATTGCATGGATGACGGATCGTATTCCTTAATACCATTCATGGGGTGGCACACTTAACTCCCCAATTCTATGATCTCTTATCTCCTCCTACACCATGCCCAGCACAACTATAGGGATTGTAAACAGTGGCTCGTGCATTAAATACAACCAATAAAGACCTAGTGCATGTCGATTCATGTTTCTTAAGACGTTCAAGCATGTTACCAATTGGAGATCTGCCAGTTTTCTTAAGCCTAACATATAAATCATTCATCCAAGACAAGTATAAACAAGTAATCAACACATAATTAACATCTAGGTTTCATTAGATCCAAGCAAACACAAGATAGATCTAGCCTAGCATGATGGAATTAAGACAAGAACAAGACATAGACAACCAACACATAGACATATTGATTGAATTAAAAGAACACTTATCTCAATTACATATGAAAGGTATTAAGGGTTTGGAACCCTTGAAAAACCTGTAAAATTCGCACCAAGTTCGTACTTAGGGTTTCTCCAAAACTTCTCTCTTTTTAATGTGAAAATTAGAAAACTATATATAGGAAAAGGGGTCTAACGGCGTCAAGACCAAGCTTGTGACGCCGTCACCTCGCCGCCAAAACTATTCTCGGACTGCCTTGATCTACATTTGACGCCGTCAAGACTTAATCATTTCCAGGCCGTCATGACTTTTACTCTTGACGCCCTACCTTCGTGACGCCGTCAAATCTTTACTGGATCGTCATGGAATTTTGCTCTTGACGCCGTCACCTACTGTTTTCAGCATGAAAAATTAAGACTTTGGCGTTTTCTTCACTTTTATGCTCCAAAAACGTCCGAATTGCTTCCTTTTCCAGATTTCTCTCCCAAAGTACCTAAAATCACAAAAGGAACGATTTAGGGCAATATTTGATCAAATAAATTCGAATTCGGGCTTAAATAACCCCCTAAAAACGGATCATTTTTCGCCTCATCAGGATCGCACCAGGCTTTACCTCTCAAGGGATCTTGAGAAGCTTACAACCCCCACCAGGCAGTGTACCTGAACGTTGTAGTATAGTATAGTGACAAGTACTGGGGGATTGATCGTTCAGCTAGGAATAGTGTCGCTAGGATTAGAAAACCTAAATACTAGTTCTAGAGATGAGGGATGATTCTTTTTGCATTTTTATATTTTTTTAGAAAGCAAGTTAAAATCTCGGGTTTTGAAGGATATGGGGCGGAATTAGTTGCTAGTCAACTAACCCAATACTAAAGATGCAATCAAAATAAAATACTAAAATTGAAAATAAACTAATTTAAACTAAGGTTGTGAGCAATAAGTGGGAGAAATGTGTTTACTTAGATTTCACTACTCCCTAGATATCTTTTACACGTTAATTACTTGTTATAGTTGCGTGGATGACGGATTGTATTCCTTAATACCATTCATGGGGTGGCGTACTTACTTCCCCAATACTATGAGTGCCTACTTCACTCCTATGTCGAGCCTGCAAGAAGCTCCTAACATGGGATCATTAGAATTTACTCATGCATTATATACAACCAATAAAACCTAGTACACATCGGTTCATGTTTCCTAAGACGTTCAAGCATGTTACCATTTGGAGATCTGCCAGTTTTCTTAAGCCTAACATTGAAATCATTCATCCAATACAACCATAAACAAGTAATCAACACATAATCAACTTCTAGGTTTCATTAGATCTAAGCAAACACAAGATAAATCTAGCCTAGCATGGTGGAATCAAGACAAGCACAAGATATAGACAACCAACACATAGACATATTGATTGAATTAAGAAAAGACTTATCTCAATAACACATGTAAGGATTCAAGGGTTGAAAACCCTTGAAAAGCTGTAAAATTCGTATATGGTTCGGCCTTAGGGTTTCTCCAAACCTTTCCTCTTTCTAATGAATGAAAATTAGAAAACTATATATAGATATTAGAGGCTGACGGCGTCAAGAACAAACTTGTGACGCCGTTATCTCGCCGCCAAAATAATCCTTGGACTGCCTTGATCTACATCTGACGCCGTCATGTTGTCCATTTTTGCAGGCCGTCACACTTTTAACTCTTGACGCTCTACTTGTGACGCCTTCATTTCTGTACTGGGTCGTCATGGTATTTACTCTTGACGCCGTCAGGAAAGTACTCTTGACGCCGTCACACACTGTTCCCAGCATGGAAAATTAAGTCTTTGGCGTTTTCTTCACTTTTATGCTCCAAAAACATCCGAATTGCTTTCTTTTCCAGATTTCACTCCCAAAGTACCTAAAATCACAAAAGGAACGATTTAGGGCAATATTTGATCAAATAAATTCAATTCCGGGCTTAAATGACCCCCTAAAAACGGATCAAATAAATAAATTCAATTCCGGTTACGTAGGCCATGGACGAAGCCAGAAATGTGTTGCTCTTCATGTAAGCCTAGAATCTGCAGAGTTTCGTCAGTGTACCTAGTAACGAAATTTCTTGTGCTTTCGTTTTCCTTCTGCTTAATGTTGTGCACCGTGAGGTGTGTTCTTGTGAACTTCTTCTGTTGGCTAAAGTAAGATCGGAACTTAGTCTTCAAATCATCAAGGTTGATGATGCTTTCCGGTTTCTGCCCATTCCACCAAATACGTGCGAAATCCCGGAGGGTATACATAAACATGTGACAAGCTACGGGCATGAACCATTTCTGCATTCTTATGGCTCCTTCGAACAAATGCAAGAAATTATCTGGATCCCCCTTCCCATCGTAGGTGCCTATTTGTGAAGGCATCTTTAGACCATCCGGCAAGGGATAGTCTTTGATCCATCTTACAAAGGGTGTCGTACGACCTGTGGGCTCTACATATGAGTGGGTGTAAGGTGGTATGTTCATGGGAACATTATGGTATGGATTATAAGGAGGGGGTACCCCTGAAGAGGGTTGATTAGTGTAGAAAGGATGAGGTGTACTCGTGTTTGGAGGGTAACCATTATACATTGTATATGGAGGGTATATCATGGGATGGTTATAGGGTACAGCAGTTTGTGAGGGATACTGATTGCCAGGTTGCCCATTCATGGGGGGATAAAGGTTTGGAGGAAAACTCTGAACCGGAAACTAGGAATACAGGCCAACGGGAGGGAGACTTCCTCCTGGGTTAACTGAACCTGGGTTACCTCCCACACTAGATGCGTGGGAGGGCTGCAGTGGAACTCCTCCTTCGGTCCTCCCCAAAGGTGCCGCTAGTAATGGAGGTAGGTTTACTTCCGTGTTCTCCCTCTACTGGCTCCTTCCATTAGAGCCTTCAGCAACAGTTACTTCCCTCCTCGTGGGAGTTCTTTCGGGAACTCCCTCAAAGCCTACATTCCTTCCTCCAGCCCTTCTATCCATAGGAGACCCAGTACGCAGGATAGGGTGATGAGCCCTAGGGACCGAAGGCCTCGGCTCCATTTCGATCTCCTCATCGTACTAATCGCTGGAATATTCTAACTCCCTTCGCATCTTCGTGTTTCTGATTTGCCTCCTTCGAGCCCTTAACAAGGACTCTAGTTCTTCGTAATTAGCATCGACAAAGGCGGGGCTAATGATAAGCTCTGGATTAGCTGATGTGGATGCGTAGTGGTTGGGCATTATTTCAAGGTGAGATCGTGTGGTAAAGGTGGAGGCCGAGATTGGTGGAAGGTTGTTGGTGTCAGTTACGGGTAAAGGGGTTAAAGACGAGAAACCCGGTGGGGGTGTAACTTCTCTTTCTGGTTTCATGCCAGAATAATAGCGAGTGTATTTGACTTGGTTATTCTACTTGGAAATAATGAGACTAATTGTAGCGGGTCCCACGGATGGCGCCACTGATTGTACAATAATTTGCACTACCAGGCCTTCGATGGTGATCAAAGGAAATGAGGGGTATTGTGATTACGCCAAGCTTGGATATAACCTGAAATAAGAAATACTAAAACACTGCATTAAGTGATTGCGCAGGGGTTGGACCCTGCGAACCACCTCCGGCATGTGAATAAGTGATCGGTATGAGAGTTTAAGTATAGATGTAGTAAAGTAAGGTGAGAGAGATTGCATACCAGATTTGTCATCGTCCAGGACTATTTATAGGTGAAGAAAATGGTCCTGGAGAGTGGTCACACATTTGAGAGAGATCATGGGGGCGTCCCATAATTTGAGGTAACCGCTAGGGTTTAGTGTCTCACTCCTCCTGGTTTAGCGGGGGAGATAAAGAGAAAGAGGAGACGTGGGTAAGACTTGGTCTCACCAATATTTGGACTTGGCATCGTTCCGTCCTTAAAACTTATCGAGAGATACCCCGAAGGGCTTAATCCTTCGATTGGCGAATTCCCACTTGGTAACTAGATCATTGATGATTAGTTTTACGCAGAGCCTTCGATTATGTAGGTTGCGATCAAACTCAAAGGGGGATCCTTCGAGCTAATCAGAGGGTACATCATCAAGTTCCCATTATTCTTCCACACTTAGATCACGTAGCTTGCCACCGGCCGATTGGTCAATGGTTCGCCTTGTGGAGAGATCGATATGGTAATAGAAAATTTGGAATTGGAGCCAAAGATCTATGCCATGATAAGGGACTTTTTGGAGTAAGTCCTTGCAACGAGTACATGCTTCATAGAGAGTTTCGCCTTAACGTTGTTGGAACATCAAGATGATATTTTTAAGCTTAGTAGTTCTCCCCGGTGGGAAAAATTGAGCAAGGAAACGAGTGGTGAGATCATCCCAAGAGGTGATGGATCCCGCGGGTAAACGCTCAAGCCATTGGCTAGCTTGGTCACGTAGAGAGAATTGGAATAGACACAATCAGGTCGTCTCTCTAGTTTCAACATCAAGGTCTATGGAGGCAACGATTTTAAGGAAATCCTTGAGATGTTGATTAGGATCTTCAGAACAAAGTCTATGGTGCACATCCGCTTTGCACCAACCGGATGGTGTCGGATTGCAAGGAAGACACATTGGCTCCTTGAGTGAGCTCAATGGTGTTTCGATAGCCTTGGTGGCTAGGACGGGAATACTCTCCTAAAGTTCGGGGTCTAGGAGGTTGGTTTGGTTGTGGTGGGTTTTGTGGATGGTTTTGTTGTGGTGGGTTGATGGGGTCAAAGAGATTACCATCTTCCATGATGGCGGATGGTAAATGTTAAGAACAAAGGAACGAAGAAATGAGATAGATTAAAGAAGACCTAAAAATAAAAATAAAAATCTTACTAGAAATGAATCTAGCAAGTAGACCTAATAAAAAGAAATTCTAACCTAGACAATAACTATTTCTGGGCTGCGGCGCCAAAAACTTGATGTGCAGGATTGCGCCCTCACAAAAGGTTTTACCTCTCAAGGGATCTTGAGAAGCTTGCAATCCCCGTCAGGCAGTGTACCTGATCGATGTAGTATAGTATAGTGACAAGTACCGGGAGATTGATCGTTCAACTCAGGAATAGTGTTCTGTGGAAAACTAGAAGGGGGGGGGGGTTGCATAGTTTACCGCTTTTTAAATTCTTTTTAGCTTGAATATCTTTTAAAACTTTACGTTTGCTTAAAGATATAAACACAACGTTATATGTTCAATTCCTTGAAAAGCTTTACATGTGAATAACGATTCTAACTTTACTTGTTTGGTTCTTTGAAAAACTTTATGTATGATTAACAATCCTAACTTTGCTTGTTTAGTTCTTTGAAAAACTTTACGTGTGATTAGCAATTCTAACTAAAGACAATATGTAATAAGCAAAGACAAAGAAAGAAACGATCAAACCACAACACGATTGTTTATCGTGGTTCGGCTACAAGGACTATTTTTCCTTGCCCTACATCCACGCCCCGAGTTTCCAACTCGAGAGTTATAAGCACTAATCAACAAGCTCCTTTCACCGGCGGAGAAAACCTTTACAACGTCGCGTACACTTTTACCGACACTAAGCTAGATGTCGAGTTCTTTTACACGGGTACATCCACTCCCATCGTCGCTTACACTATTACCGACACTAAGCTAGATGTCGAGTTCTTTACCAAGGGTACAACCACTCCCGTTAGTTCTTTTACAAGGGTACAACAACTCCCGACACACTGCGTATTTTGAGGCCTAAAATACTAACCGATCACTTCTACATACATGATACAAATGAAGTATAAACTACCGAAGCTTATACATGACAAAGCTAGCAAGACTTGCAACTTTAGAGTTGAAGCTTGTAACTTCTTGAATGATCTTGTGAAGTCCCTTGCTACATAAGAGAATCACACAAGTCAAATGTTACTGAGTTAGTTGAGAGAGTATATCAAAATATGTCCTAAAGTCATCACTCAAAACTAACAAATGGTTTGGTATTTATAGCAAACCATTCTGCAGGTCTGGCGGATATGGCAAAACCCTCATATGGGTTCCGCCCGTGTACCCCCAGGGTTCCGTCAGGGCTGCAGTTGAATTTGCAATAAATCTACCAAACCAAACAAGGTCACATCTCATTACACCTAGTCAAACACAAAACTTGCAAGCAAACATATGGTTAGTCAAACACACTTTCTTACCATAAATGTATACTGACAAAGCTTGCCCTAAAGTGATGTGACATTACTATTTTAAGAAATAAATGTGATGTGACAAGATACTTTTTAATTAAAGAAATAAAAACAATGTTTTATTTAAAAGGAAATGTAAACCTTAGTTTAAACAAGACTTAAACACTTAAAGTGATGATTTACTCTTAGCTAAAGTTCATACTTTGTCATTAACAAAACTTAGCAAAGATCGTAGAATATAAATAACGTTTTTAGGCGATATTTGTATTAACAATCTCCCCGTTTTTGTTGATGACAAAACATAAACTTTATTTATAAGTAAGTCACTAGTTTTAGTGTTAAGTCTTATAAAGTTAGTATAAAAACTTATTTTTGCTAAGATGATGTGTTATGCAAAAAAAAATTTGAAACAAGTTTATATATAAATTCTCCCCCCTTTTGTCGAAACAAAAAGAAGAGTAGCTAAGCGGAAGTATGCACTTGCTCCCCCTTGGACGATACTCCCCCTAAATGGAGTGCCAAGAGAGGAGACATGGATTTTGACCCTACAAAACAAAATGTTAGTTGCCACACAAGACAAGTCATGAAAGCATTTCATGTCTAGAACACAACTAAGAGTTGTGAAGTGGAATAATGCAATATTCATGCTCCCCCTTGAATATTATTCCCCTAAATGGAGTATCAAGGAAGGAAAACATGGATAATGATCCTACAAAAAGAAAGGTTAGTTTGTAAAACACAAGATATACGTATGCTACCATAGCAAGGTATAGTTCACTTATTATACCTAAATGGTCAACAAACAATCCAAATCTTGTAGTTGAATGAAATTCATTTCATGTAAAATTTTGACTCTTAAAAAGTTAAATACAAGAAATTAGGATGACATCATCCTACTTCTTAAAAATAAAGAAAAACTAAAAATAAACTAAGAACATAAAAAGCTACAAGGAAATTATCATTTTTCTTTAATAAGAAACATTTTCCAAAAACAAGGCTAAGGTTGTTTAAGGATGAAAATGTGTGTTGGAGATTGTAGCGGGCTTTATTTTGAAGGTTGAAAGGATGACATGGTTTTGGTTTGTTGGTTTAAATGGGAAACATTTTCCAAAAGAAACGGTTTTGTTCCATTTTGGAGTCTCTAAGGTTGAGGTGTGTGAGACAAGGATTGTAGAAGATCCAAAATGTGGTTTAGTATAAACCTCATTTCTTCGGATAGCTCACAAATTTCCCCTCGACACCCTTCACTAATGTGAGCGGTTCTTTCGCAATAATTGCAATCATGTCGGGGAAAGTTTGGTGGAAGAGTGGTTTGATTTGTTGGTGGTGGATGGTTTGAACTTGAAGGAGCAAAGGTGGATGGTTGAGTAGTGTTTTTGCTTCCTTCATTAGTTGAGTGTAGAGTCGTTTGTAAAACCATAATATGGTTGATTTGAGAGTCAACCATACGTTTGAAGGCATGAAGGTGGTTTAAATGAGTGTCAATCTCATCATTAAGGTTTGGAGGTTTTTCCCATATGGATGCTTCTATTTTCTTATAAGTAGAAAGTAGAGATTCAAATTGTTGGGAAGGTTCTTGTGGTGATGGTTGTTGTTGTTGTGGTTTTTGTTGTTGTGGTTGTTGGTTTTTAGCAAAATGGCGGAAGCTTGGTTCGCCGGAAGGATTGCCATGAAGGTCTTTGTAAATTAGGTGAAACACAAATGATTGTGAGTGGGTATGACCTTGATCATTTGGAAAAATGGATGGTCTAGCATAACGGTAAGCCAACCGTTCTACCAATAAGGGTTGATGGGGTTCATCATCTAGTTGCTCACTAGATTGTTGTTGGGTTTCCATTTGAGCAATGGTGTCAAAGAGTGATAAGGATGGTGGACTTGACGATTTGGGTGAAAGGTCTTCTAATGTTTCCAAATAGGGTAGTGGTGATGTTGGAGGTGTATGGAAAAGTTCCATTGGTGTGAGTGTTGGTGATTGAGGTGATGAAGTTTTTGTTGGTTGAGCTTGTTCAGAAGGTGATGTTGAATCACTTGAAGGTCTAGTTGGTGGAGGAATGGTGGCTATGTTTGTGTAGCAATGTGTTGGAGAGGGTGTTGGAGTATCAAGATTAAGCAAATCTTGAAAGGTGATCACATTGGTATTACAATGTGCAGGGGATGGTGTTGAGGTAGTGAGGTTAAAGAAATCTTGGATATGTGAAGAAATGTTAAGCGAAGCATCACTTGAAGATGATGAGCTTGACTTGACGGTTTTGTTGAAGCAACAAGGTTTAACACTAATCCTAGTGGTTTTTGAGAAGGATTTTGATGACTCGGATGATGTGTTGGATTTAGTCATTTCAAAGGTGTGGTTTTGGTGTTTTGAGAGAAGAAGTTTTGATGGTGATGGTGTGGTTTGAATTGTTGCAAAACTTTCAAATTTATAGGATGAAAAGATGTTGAAACGGGTGTTTGGATTTGATGTTCTACCATTCAAAGATTGAGGTTTCAAATGATTTTCATGACCATGTCACATCATTTGATGTCAATCCAATGGAATAGGGTGGAGTGAAAGACCAACATGTGCACTCAATGCTTTGTGATCATGGGATGTGATTTGGTTGAAAATGTTTCAATGGTTTGAAGGATCCTTTAAAAGGGTTCCTTGAGTTAGTTATGTTTTAATTTGAATTTTTGGAGGGAAGTAGCTTCCTAATTGTTTTAGTAAGTGAGAGTTGTTCTAATATGGTTATTAAAGTTAATGGAAGATGTTTCTCACTTAGGATAATGGTTTGACATTTTACAAGTTTTGATCTTAAGAAAAATGACAAAAAAAATTTCTGTAGGTGACTGGCGGAACCCTCGCGGTACACAGGCGGAACCCTGTTTTGGGTTCTGTCTGGTCCTTTGGGCCAATTCTGGGTTACCCAGAAAATACACTGGCGGAACCCAATTTTGGGTACCGCCAGATCCGCCAGGGCAGAAAAATTTGGCAGTTTGTGATTTTGACCCGCGAGACGATTTTCAAAATTTTCGAAAACTCCTAAAATCAAAAAAGATAATGCATTTCTGGTTAGGCAATGCAAAAATTAGACACGTAAACACACATAACATAGGACTTTGACCTTGAGGTCGATGATTTTACTATACTTAGTAAGAATTGCCATAAGCATAAAAAATTGACAAACACCTCAAACATTGTCATTATGCATAAAAGCTCATACAAACATAATCCGACAAACGTAATAAAACATGAAAGTGAAAAACAATACAAATCACGTAGTTTAACACATAAAAGGTTCTAAAACATTCATAAGCCAAACACTCCTTAATCTTCTCACAACCGGTCTATCTTCTTATTGAGCTTGCTTAGGTACCTTCCAAAGCACTTGAAAATTCCTTTGGTTTGCTTGAACTCTTCGGATGCATTGTCAATGACGGGGAATTCTTGAAGGTATTCTAAAGGAGGTAACTTAGAGTTAGGAAGTCTATCATCATCGCTCATGTCGGATGATGATGATGATGGTGTAGGTGAGCGAGTACGTTTGCCCTTGCGTTTGAAAACTCGTTTATCACTTAGAGGAACGAAGATGTGAGGAACGAGAGAATAGTCAAGGCGCATTCTATT
>CM060708.1:264168864-264392510 GCA_030686995.1 Artemisia argyi | reverse complement strand
AGGTGCGACGACCTGTCCAACTAGAAAATGACACGTGGTTATTATTATTATTATTATTATTATTATTATTATTATTATTATATTTTGTTTTGGTCCCAAGAAAGAAGTACGACAGGTACGGCGATTTTTTTTTCGCTAGGTTAGCTTCGATTTGACAAGAGACTATATGGTTCATACTACTTTCAAGGTTAAGATTGTGACTCTCTACATCTCTTATATAATAAGAGACTTCCAAAAAAAAAAAAAAAAAAAAAAGACCAATGAGTGTGCATCATTCTGTCTACGTGGCAAAATTGAACATTCTATTAGCCAATAAAGTCAAAATTGAAGCTCAATTGGGTCGAACTATTTAATTTTCGTCTAATTTTTAAAATGTGCCAAAAAAACATTTGCGCCAATTTTGTGAAAAAAAACTTTAGAATTGAAATGGTACTTAACAAAAATTTAGTTGTTAAATTTTAAAAATAAATATACTTATCGGTTTTAATGTTTTTAATAACGTTATGAATTTAATAAATGCCTATAAACATTATACCCTTATACTTTATATATTTTTTTTTAAAAAAAAAGAAAAATAAAAAAAGAAAGAAAAAAGAACAACAATATATTGTTGTTATTTATAAATATTTGAGTATGGATACCAGAGTGTCATATCAGGCAGGGGTCAGGTTATACTAACATGAGAATAAGTTGGAAGGATACCATAGTGCTAAGTGGTGGCGTATCTTGGGTGCTAGTTATGTTGTTTTGGGGGAAAAAATAAGTTGGAAGGAATGCGTTTACCTGATAATTAGCCAACCTTCTGGTTTTCTCTGTGAGTTATTCTATGTAAGTCGATACTGCTGGCATGACCTGGATGTAGTGAACCCTTCTCCCTAATGTATCTAGCACTATGTCTTTTATTAGATACCAGTGTTGTGAAGTCATCAACCCGAGACTATACCCAAGCCCTCTCTGAGCTACACTGACCTCTGGTTTCTTGAGCTGGTCTGACTTGAGGATTTGACATGAGAACTTGATGTTCGTCTAGGGACTGCGTGGGCCCCTCTTGGAAGAAAGTTGTATGCAAGTTGACATGGTCATTCGTTGCATGCACCTCTAACGGTTGTTTTCTTGTGAGGCTTCTTGATGGTTGGTGTTCCTCATTTTTGAGTACTTGTCGACCTTCCTCTGAGTGAGTGTGGTCGTCCACCTGGATGGGTCCGAGGCGGTCATTGGTTATGTCCAAAATTTGAGGGGTTGTTCGTTGAAAAACTTATGCAACAATGTAAAAAAAATAATAATAAAAAAATAAATATTAAAATAAAAAATCGAGATTTTTGAGTGAAAATGTTCGACAAATTTGCGGCTATTTCGTATCATGTCCCCACGGATGGTGTCATGTTTACGTATGGCATGTAAATCGGTTTAAAAGAAGGGATGGTAATAGTTTGTTGTTTGGTTTCCTGTGTAGAACGGTAAGGACCCAATGAGAATTATAAGGATCAGAAAGCTTGGGTAACACTTTAACAAAGACCACACTTGACTATCATGAAACATTTTTGCCCAATTGTATGAAACTTGTGAAGTTATGTCTGTTGCCTTCTATTTATAGAGAGGCAATTAGGGTTTAGAGATAAACTCTTGAGAGATGATCAACGGCTGTGGAGTAGCTAGGTGTTGATCATCTAGAGAGCAGACAAAGAGGACAAATGGCCCTTTCTCCTTGGCTCGTTTAAGAGAGTGTTCTGCTTCCTATTTTATTAGTCGTGTGTTCCCCAATGTGCTATGTCAGACACGTATGTCTAAACCGTTAGGGACAATTGTCTCTTGCACATGTACTATGTGGCTGGAAAGTGTACTAGGCCTAGCTCGGCCTGGGTTTACATAGATATTGTCATGACTGACTCGCGAACTCTTGGTATGTGGGCTTGATTCGATCATGTGGTTAGTGAGCTTGGGCCACTAGCAATGATACACTATCAGATCATGTGCAAATCAGAGTGTTTTAGCTGCCGGTTAAGCATTTTTTTAACTGCCAGTTGGATTTACCCAACCTCCTGTTAAGTGGTGTTCAACTTAAAAAGAATTAATATATATATATATATATATATATATATATATATATATATATATATATATATATAATATATATATATATATATATATATTAATGGTTTTAGGTTTTTGGGCATTTCACATGCACGTGTTTCAAAACTAGTTTAGTAAAATGTGGTTTGTCGGATATCGTCAATTTTATGCTTATTTATTAGTTGTTCGTATAGAATTTCGGTATTTAATAGGTTATATTTGTGATTATAGGTTCTTTTGATGCATTTGAGGATACTTCATAGAAAAGTTGAGGAAATGATGTGAAATGGTGTAAAAGATATCAAATGAAGATTAAGGGGAAATGGATTGAAAAAATCAAGTTTATTATTGGTTTTAGATGAAGGAATACTTATGAAATGTTGAATTAAGAGTTATAAGTTGATAAAGAATAGATCATGAAAGAATCAAATGGTGAAACGAAGCATTGATCAAGAATTCCTATTAATGTGACTTGTCAAAAAGTTGTTTTTGTATTTTGGCCATAATTTTCTCATACGAACTCCTTTTGGGTGATTTAAAAAGCCACTCAATGAAAAATGGAGTTTTACAACTGTCGTATCTTGAACTTAGCGTAAAACCAAAGAAATTGGAGAATATATTATTTTTTAAAAATCCGTAAAGTTAGATCTTGTTAGTCAACGTTGCAATTTTTCAAAAGTAGCAATGTTTGATGTTGCTTGTCAAATCTTGCGAATTTATAAGTATAGCGGTCTTTTTTTATTTAAAAATAAAAAGAAAAAAAAATTGAGTGTGTGGTGAAAAACATTTGTAAAATTAGTTATGTTTGTTATTTTTTCAAATTTCATTGTGGATTTTTTTATTTCCTTATGAAAAACGTAACCGTTGGATTTAGGAAGAAAACCCTGGCTTCCAAAGTTAAGAAAACGAGATTTTAGGGTCATGGTTAAAGCCTTAAAGCATCAGTCTGCCTATATGGAAACTCATGGGCCATGTTATTATTAAGGTTGGCCCACCTACCAATTTTCTCTTTATGTGTACTAACGTGTCTACGTTCTTACATAGGACGAGCTACCTTACTATTTACTCTATTATTATTACATCAGTACATTTAAAGTTATAAAATATAAATAACACTCGGGACCTACTTTTGGACCTTGCTACTTTAAACTAGTTAATGTAATTACTGTACTAATTTACATTTGGCCCGCCTAAAGCTACCATATAGTGTCCGAAATTATGTACTAATAAGGCGAGGTACACCCCCCTATTCAGTAGTATAATAAATTAATACAACACATTTTAGATTTTGTTAGTCGAGATTTTCTTGAATGATGTCGGCAATCCAATCAGATTTTTTTTCCTTCATTTTTCCTTCTTTAAATAATTTACGAAAAAGCTAGACGAATACTTGTACAAAACGACGATATATATAGTCAAATAATTACACTTGTGAAATTGTATTTTAATGTAATATTTGATACAATACTTACGAGTTCAATTTGTACTAATTACAAGAAAAAAGCCTATGGTAATGAATGAAAAATAATAAAAGTTTGAAGATTAAACAATATTTAAATTACTAATTTAGTTGTAGATGTTACAATTTTTAATCAAATGTATTTAAAACTTGCTATTACTGTAATTAAAGCGGTAATTTAGGCAAAATATTTTACTAAATTTTAAGTCATTTTCAGTTTCAAGAATTATACACTCTTTATAAGTAGTAAAGATGATATATCTTTTAATTTTTCTGTCTACAAATCTTTATAATTAAATGTGTTATTAGTTAATTGGAATGTAATAAAATCAGGTCAACTTACTCATCTTATAAATTCAAGACATGTATCGGTAAAAATGTTTTTAGAAATATTATTACTGAGTTTATGGCATTGCTTTTATTTTAAGGTTTTGCTAATAACATCCTTAAGGGTTGTTGTTAAGAAGTGAATTTTTATTACATGATTAAAATGAATGATTATGATTGGATGAAAATTCAGAAAAAAGCGGAGACAATCCCTAAATATACGGATTTACAACAAACACTTGATTTTGATTGGATGATTTAGTTTTCTATAGCCAATTGTAATAAAAATTCATTTCTTAACTACAGCCCTTAAGGCTGTCATTAGCAAAATAATAAAGACAATTTAGTCTATAATATAATAATCCAAAAATTGTCTATAATTCAGATGCAAGTTATCATTAGCGAGTACAAAATTTTCATCAAAGGTGCAACTACAACCGACATGTATTTCTTGCAGTTACATTTCGAGTTGAGATTCTCTAAAATCCTCATTAACAAAAGAAATATCAGGTCTCACAGTTTTGTATGTAAAGAAACATGACTAATCATATTCAAAGTAATTTGAAAGAATCTCAAATCCTTATTACATTCCTAACCAAGATCATTGCAAATTTGTAATGCTTGTAATTAGAATAGTCAAAGAGTTATCACTAGTTTGCCGTTTTGTATTTATAGCTTTGTATGTGTGGGTTAAGATTCATAAAGAGTCTATCTATTACTAGTTGATTCGTGAGTTGCTAAGGATGATATATATGTATCTCTTTATAGCAATCTAGAACAGCGGTATGTAGTAATGCCCAATGCTGACCTAGGGATTTCACATTTAGACGTTCTTTCTTGACTTTCTTGGTTTAACTTAGGTTATTAATTAATATGGTTCTTTTTTGTTATTTGAAAAACAAACGGCACGTCGGCAACAGTTTTTTTTTTTTTTTTTTTTTTTTAGTTGAGTTTCGTAGGCTTAATTTGGTTTTAAACGTGGACCACCTTAGATTGTCTAGAATTCTAGATATTGCTATGTGTTTTCTTAACGAATTTTAGGACGCAAATACTTCATATTTATTCTCCTCTTTGTTGTTTTTTTGTTCATATTAATAACTAGTACAATGTTATATATATATATATATATATATATATATATATATATATATATATATATATATATATATATATATATATATATATATAAGAAATATTAGCTTTTCATTAAAAATATGTATCGGTAATATCATAAAAGGAGAGGGGCCGCATGTCAATCATGTCATCTACTACTTATAGTAAACTTGTACCATACACAAGATTCCTATTATAAGCTTATAAAAAATTTTAAGGTCCCAAAACAAACAAAAATATCTTGAGTCCCCTTCATTTATGCCAATATTGGAATCTTATGTTTTGTTTTCAAACTGTTGGAAAGATCCTCTTTTCATGTCATTTCATTTAGACAAAAATACATCATTGGTCCCTATACTTGTCAAAAAAACCACCGGCACAAAACTTAAGATTTTCGTCGCCGAAAGTTCAAAACTTGTTTTGAGGGTATACTCGTTATATGTCATAAAATTCCATTATCCGTTTTGTTATGAGGGTATACTCGTCTTTTTAGCGTGACGAATTTCTCTCTCTCTCGATGTACTATGTAGCAGACTTCTAATATATTTTTCCGCTACTATGTCTAATATAACTAAGCCGTGTACTCATTGGTCATCCCCAAACTTGTTTTGAAAGCTTACCCAAAAAACCTAATGCAGTGTCAGTCATGAAATCTAATAATATAAGTGAGATATTAACAAGCCCCAACCTTGGATTTACTCAATGGCAAATTAGAGAACAACCATTATTTGATGACCATGAGAAAGAGCAAAACTCTGCAATCAGAAGATATGATAAGTGTTTTTTTTTGGTGATAATCATTTTCACTGATATGTTTGTACGATTGTTTAAGGTATTTTTCTTTTAGATAAGATAATCGTAACAATGTTTTGTTATGTGTTTCAATAGCTGGTCGATCGAGTTCGTTTAGCATGAGGTTTGATCACAATTGTACATTCAGAAACTGACCAGGTAGAATATACGAAGGATGTAAGGAATGTCTTGTTGATTATGTTGATATGAATGAGGTAACTGTTGATGAAATAGATGCACTCGTGACCGAAATTGGTTATACTGAAGGACAAACCTATTACTACTGTGTTAAGCCTGGTAGTACGTTGGATAATGGCTTGTTTAGTTTTCGTGAAGTTATGAATCTTGAGTTGTTGAAAAGACATTGTCAAAGACCAAAAGTTGACAGATGTTTATATAGAAATAGGTAAGACAAGATTAGAGTTGTCTGAAATGTCCCTACAATCAATTAAGACTGTATTTAGGGAGATGGATGAAGAAAGTAGAAAAGTAGCTAGTGCTGCTATTCAATCATGTTGTAGACGATTAGTTTTAGATGACCTTAATAATTAGCCCGTACTAGAGCCTTTTATGCAACTAACACAACTATCTATGGACGTCAATTATATTGAGGAATCTAGCCAATTGCCAGACATTGAGCCTGTATTTTCAACCCTTGACATGTCCTATGCCAGCCGACCAGTTGATAACACTGATCCTGCATTATTACTTATTGATGAGGACAAAATTATTCAAAGCCTGACAATTTTGAGGTTAATCTGTTTCAAGTGACTCAAGATAAGCAGTAAGAGAAAGTAGGAAGAGCATTTGTTGATGGCAATAATAGGTTTGAGGAGCCTGATGTTGATGTCACTCTGTTCCGAATGACTCAGACTAGTGACTTAGGATAAGCAGTCACTTTGCCAGCCGACCTATTGATAACAGTGATCCTGCATTAGTACTTATTGATGAGGACAATAATATTTATGAGCCTGATAATTTTGAGGTTAATCTGTTCCAAGTGGCTCATGATAAGCAGTTAGAGAAAGTAGGAAGAGCATTTGTTGATGGCAATAATAGTTTTGAAGAGCCTGATGTTGATGTCACTCTGATCCGAGTAATTCAGACTTGTGACTTAGGCAATGTAGGTGATGACTCAATTCTGGCAAATGAAGAGAATAGTTGTCAGGAGAATGATGTATAACTTGTTTTGGTCAAATGGCTTAAGCCATTTGGTGTCCACGTGCGAATGACACCACCATTGGCATTACCATAACCCATGATCTTAAGGCTGAGTGTAGTGGTGACTAACATTATCACCGTTAACTTAGTGTCACATCATTTTTTCACTTTACCAACAACAAGGTGTAATAAGACAAACAATTTTATCATTTTTTTTTACTTAAACACAAATATACCTAAAAACTTAAATCACACATACAACCCTATCATAAGTTGGTCGGTCCACAAACCGACTTGTACTTAAAACTTGTCATCAACGCGTGGGTGGGGAGCATGTGTGTTAACATACACACGTCTATGGAAGCATCTATCACACCAAGTCTAAATGACACATCATTTTGTAAAATTATGTGATGATATTCTAACATATCTCTTTTAACTATGTAATAATAAGAAAAGAACTTTATAGTATGATTAATAATATTATATATCAATAAAATATCATTTATTATTCCAAAATGATTGTCAACGTTTAAATGCGAAGGAAAACTTACTTTTTCATGTAAATGTCGCATCATTCCACCTTTTTGTCAATAAAATTATTTTTCTCTGAATGGCGAGATTTTATAAAAAAAAAAAAGAAAAAGAAAAAAAAACGAGGCTAGCAAGAAGCTAGAACCGAGAGCAATTCGAAATACAAGAACGGCGAGATTTTATTGTCAATAAAATTATTGTTTTGTAAAATAAACTTTAATTTGACACAGATAATTATCTGTCTTTAAAAAACATTTTCAACATATAGGCTGTGTTTGGCAACAAGCGTTTTGGAGCATTATGCTCGTTTAAGAGCGATAAGCGACAAGCGGTAAGCATTTGCTTGTTTGGTAACATCTCAACAAGCGTTTGAACCATGGCCAACCGCTCAATCTTAAATGCTTCTTGAAGAAGCGACAAGCGGTAAGCTTTTGTTTATTTTTACACTTTATAATTTAGTTACAACTACGTTATCAAACACATTTTTAAACAAACAGCTACTGATTACTGTTAACTGCTACTTCTACTGCTTATTGTTTACTGCTAGTGCTACTGCTTATTGTTACTGCTACGTGTCGCCAAACATAGCCATAAAATGGATTTCTGTAATATCACTATTCGCATAACCTCGATCACCTATTATAAAGTGAACATGAAATCCTTTTATTAATTTTGGTTCACTACTAATGAGTCTCAAATAAGGTGATAGTATAGGTGTATAAAATGTGTATCTTATCTTCTTTTATCGGTATATCTTGGTGAGTTTTATCGGGGATGTATTTTAGCTGCTAAGGGTCTTTATATATATATATATATATATATATATATATATATATATATATATATATATATATATATATATAGCCGTCTTACTTTTACCAGTAAGAGGTGGGCAACCGTTTTGCCTGTTTGTTTTTTTCTTTTGAGTCAGACCAGTTAGACATATAACATCTTACTTAGTAAGAGGTGAGTGACATGTCTTACTGCCTCTTACTCGATAAGAGATTGAAGACTCGTGTTAATATAATATACGGAGTATTTGATAGTTTATTAACTATATAATATTTATGATAAAAAGTCTTTGTTTCATATTTACATAAGTTATTTAAATAAATTGCAGAAACGATCATTCGGACAATTATAAAAAAAAAAACAACATTATTTCATTCAGATTTATACTTTCGAGCCACCTCTTACTGGTAAGATGTGATAGTCAGATTAATACCTAAAACATATTAATGAAATAAACACACCCTTATGGTAGTTGTTTTTGTTTGGATTTCATCTCTATTATTTTTTGTAGTTTTTTTGCTATTACTATTAGTGAAAATTTAGACGTTAAAAATAATAAAAATAATAATAATGAGTCTCCAACCATTCAGTTCGTCATACGTTTTATTCAATTATTTGCAGTTTATTACGTTTGTATCAAATATATGTGGTACCTCTTCCATTTTCATTACCAAATGGTCCCAACACAATTTATATTTGTGTCCAGTTCATAGCCCCTTAAACTTGACGTACAAAGTACATTTTACTTGATTTAGTTTTAGTCACCAAAATTAAAGGATTCGTATATATTACAAGTTCTATGTATGGAGTCATAATTGGATGATTCTTAATAAATAGGGCTATAGAGCATAGATGCATATGGCGGTCCTATTTGAGTTTCAAATTCTTGGTCAATTTGGTAACGTTTATTTTAACACATTTCTTAATGAAACCAATCGAACTGTAGTTTCAAACCAACCCGACCAAAACCGGCTTTGTTCGGCCAGTCTCATGTATAGTTTGGCCAGGCGTAAATGGTGATTTAGGTTTTATGACCATAAATTAACTATATACCGGTTTGAAAAACAGAAAATATATGTTTTTGCTTTTGCTAGTAGTGTACTCTATTAGCGGAATAGTATAGCAGTAGTATTAATCTATACCTCTCCTAGCATAACTATCTAATTTCTCTTGTACATAACGTGGAAATGGTGTAGGATGGATTTTATGAACCAGACCTGAATAACTTTTCTGTAAAGTATTTCAGGTTATTTACATAAATGTTCAAACTTCAAACTATATCAATAACATATAATGTGCTTTTCAGAATACCAATAAAAATGACATTATTTGTTTGTTTTTTCATTGTAAGTGAGCGATTTTTAAGCTTTTTGCGAAAATATCTTTCTAAGATATGCTTCACGTGTACAAATTCAGATCTAAACATAACTCTGAAAAATTGATTAGAAAACGACATTGCAGTTGACGTTTATCTTAGTTAGCTAGTATACTAAAAGAAGATGTACACATTGACATGTGTGGCTTAGAGTTAAGTAACACAAATATGAAGCAAGATTCATTCTAGTAGAACATTATAGATACATGATACATGGAATGCAAAGACTAACACTGTTTGTGAGATGGGTGTCACAAACTTACAATGAATGAAACACCTCTGTAAAGGAAGCATTTGGTTGTCTCAATTCATTGCAAATAAGCTTATGTAGTTTTTGATCTTTCCAATTGTGGAAAATAGCTACTATATGGCTGGAAAGTGCAACAACAGACAATTGGAACATGTAATTTAGTTTGTTTAATTAGTACTTAAATTGCTGTACTAATTTCTTTAATTGCAAAGTTTGTATTCACCTTTGTTTCAATATTTTCTGTTTGTGGAAAGATTGATCATGCATGAACTTGGAAGCAATGTATGTTGACTCATTGTCACATGGTTGAAGGTCTTTTTTTATCACAAGAATAAGAAAATTAGTAAATTACAAGGCATTCATGCATCATTTAAACCAAACATAGTATACATTCAATTATACCACAGTACAATCCTATGTGTGTTTTTGTTTGTCCCTAAGGGATATGAATAAGGAAGAATGGCAGAGTATAATGTAATGATTTTTGTGGATAATATTATCAACTATAGATACATGCGTTTAACATACGCATGCGAAGCCCCTACTACTTACTTTGTTTGATTCAAAAGGCGAACCGCCCCCCAACAAGTCATATGGGGTGGGGCGCTTGTGATAAGCGGCCTTGGATATTGACGAATTCTAAAAAAAACAAAAAGGGAAAAGTCTGTTATTTTACGAAAATCTTTCTATCAATAGATAGGAATGAGTGTTCGATATAGGGGATAGAATCCATCTGCTCTCTCTCTCTCTATTTTTCTTCCCTTCTCCTCGTTCCGCCTGGTCACCTATTGGGATAGCAGCCTTCGGGCTTTGCATGCCCTTTCTAATAAAGAATTCTGGCTCGGCCCGGGATAGCGCTGGCAACAACAGAAAGGAAGGGGTCCATGTAGGTGCTACATGACAGTGCATTTAGATAAACACAAACTATTGTTAGCAGAATGATTTCCGTAACTTTTATTCCAAAACATTTTTTTTAAACATTAAAAACCAAATTTATAAAAATCATACTAAAAGTAAAATAGTTCGAGATCGGTTAAATATGATGTAACATCACTAGGCCTGTTGGACAAAACTTAGTAAGTGGCCCTCTATGTAAAAAGTAAGTGTGGTCGAGGTGTGGTCAAGTGATACATCAACATTCATTCTCACCACAAAATTTATCATCAAATTTCACATCGAAGCCACTACACAAGCATACCTCACAACAAACTTACGAAAAAAAAAACAAAAGTTTTGTTTGGTGGTCGGGATTTATGTGTGTGTGTGTGGTGGGGGGGGGGGGGGGGGGGGGGGGGTTAATTAGGTTTAACACATGAAGTAAAGAGTCTGTGATACGTGACCTTATTGCAAGCAGTATAATGGAATTGGTCAGATTACCTTCACGTCAATGTCACATCAACATGTATCTCCCTAACCTCCCACCAACTTTATTCACATAATAGTTACCATCTTACTTACCATTTACATATATCTCACTTAAAAACAAACATACATCGCAACACATCCACACACACTCTTTCTTTTTATAGTTGGTATGCGCTACCAGTTGGTGCAAAAGTGGTTAGTACCATTATTTTAAAACCCTTTTTTTAGTTAAGCTAACCGAGTTTTCGATTCACCTAGTCAATGGTTGAACTCGTTCTTTATATATGTATACTCTTTCCTCATCTTGAGTATGTAGTGTTGCATTATCCCAAGCTTTAACCAATTTCACTCTTACATTCGATTGGACCATTGGACTGATAAATGAGTTTCACCCTGCAACTTCTTTGTCTTTAAATTCCATATCTAGAATACTATTTCTTTCTGCAAAAACAATCAGTTTATACTTTTAAATTTATATTAGGTTATACTAGATAAGTAGATAGTGTTTCTTGAATCACGTCTTTATTGATCAATTGTTCGAATCAAACAAGTATAATACTATTAACATTAACTAGTTATAATGCCCGCGCACGCGCGGGTTTTTTCTAAAATTTTTAATAATGTATTTTGTATCTATTAAAAAAACAAATAGGTTATCTTTTTTTTTTTTTTTTTTTTTTTTTTTTTTTTTTTTTTAATTATTATTATTATTATGTTTCTTGAATTTGTAATTGTTTTATAATTATGTTTGATGTACGTTGTAATAGTTCGTATATGATATTTTCGTAGACAATGTCATCTTTATTTATATAGTTTAGCTTTCGCATGTTGTGTTTGTATATCGATTATTAGTGTTTTATAATTATGTTTGTGTTTGTGTATATGAGCACCTATGGTTTCGGTTTTGGAGTAGTTGTTTGATATCGGTTTTTTTTATTAGCATGTAGCTTTTAAAGTTCAGCTATTATAATATATTATATATATACACACAATATTTGAAAGGTGTTATGAATTCGTCTACTCCGAGAAAATATTAAAGGTAAGAAGTTGGACTCTTAACTAAATGTATTTGTGGTGTTTATCAAGCCACAAATAGTAATTTAAATTTCAACAGAAATCAGTTAACGTATTTCATATTTTAAGCCAATTTTCTATAATGTGCATACTTTCAAAAAAACATAATACGAAACGTGACAAATGATTTGAATGTCTCAAAATGTTTAAAGGTAATCCAATATGTTTCCAATGCATATATCTAGTAAAATGTATTGCTAACCTAATTTGTAACATTTATTCTGTTGATCTTCATTCTCGATCAGATATACGCCGTTGCTTGTTGTTTCTTTGTAGGTATTTCTGTTTCAAAATTGGGTTGAATGATTGGTGTATGTACATGTTTATATTAAGAAACATAAATGTTATAAAAAATTATTAAAAAATAAATAAATAAAACATAATTAAGTGAAGATGGAGGGCCTGTTTGGTAGGGGCTTTTTGGAGGAGCTGTTAGATTTTTGTTACAAAAATAATCTCTTCTAAAATAATAGCTTCATTTGGATACTTTTATTTCAAACAAATAGCTCATAAATTAAAAGCTGATCCATGAACCTTTTTAAACATCTTTGAGCTGTTAAAACTTTAAATTACTGATATACCCTCCAAACATTTTTTTTTATAATTATAGATATGTCATTTTATGTCATTTTACATCTTATAATTATATTTAACAGCTAACTTACCAAACACTTTTATTAAAAAATGATACAGCTTGTAGCTCATGTTAATAGCTTTACAGTTTACAACTTACAGCTTACAACTAATTTTGCCAAACATACCCTGCATATCGGTCACCACCATTTGATCTGTAAACCTAATAAGACAAATAGTGTAAATTCCAAATCTTAAGCAAAAAAATGCGTCATTGCTGTAGCAGAAAAATGAGTAATATGATGGTTATACCAACATAGGAAGATGACTCTTCAATTTGCTAAACAACTACACTCCTATAAAATCAATTTACTTTATAGCATTGATTTCAACTTTATGAAGTTACAACCTAATTTAATCTCAAGTAAACCACACTAAAAAAAGTAATAAACATCAATAGATGGTCATAAATCTTTGTAGCAAATGCTAGGGGTGAACCGAAACTAAAAACCGATGGTTCGGTTTTTAATTTTTCAAAAACCAAAAAATACGGCTCTGTTCGGTTCGGTTTTCATCTAAAAACTGAATCATAAAAACCGAACCGAACCGATTTTATTATATAATAATATATAATTTGTGAAAAACTAGAAGGGGGGTTGAATAGTTTACCGATTAAAATCTTTTTATACTTATTAAGTTGGCTTTGAAACTTTCCGTTTGATCAAAGATATATGCACAAACACAATATATAACATGCAAGTAAATGAAAGAAACGATCAAACCACAACACGAGTATTTATCGTGGTTCGGCTACAAGGACTCTTTTTCCTTGCCCTACGTCCACGCCCCGAGTATCCAACTCAAGAGTTTCTTTCACTAGTCAACAAGCTCCTTTCACCGGCGGAGAAAACCTTACACGTCGCTTATACTTTTACCGACACAAAGCCAGATGTCGAGTTCTTTTACAAGGGCACAACCACTCCCGTTTAGTTCTTTTACTAGGGTACAACAACTCCCAACACTCTTTGTATTTTGAGGACTAAAATACTAACCACTCACTTCAGAATATACACAAACAAAAGACGTGTAAACAATAAGAGTTTACACAATACTAAGCTAACAAGTCTTGCAACGTTGTGTTGGAAACTTGTAACTTTTGATGACCTTGTGAGCTTCTTTGCTACAAAGAGAAACTTCACATTAACAATGTTAAGAGGTTAGAAGAAAAGATGAGTGTGTGTGTAAAATATGATCTCAAGAGGTTAGCCAAAAATCAAGTTATGGCTTGGTATTTATAGCATATCAAACTGCATGCTTGGCGGATCAGGCGGAACCCTCATATGGGTTCCGCCCGTGTACCCCCAGGGTACCGCCGGGTCTGCAGTAGGTTTTTGCAATAACTCTTCAAACCAAACAAGGTCTTGTCTCATAACTCCTAGCAACCAAACAATGTCACATCACTTAAATCAAGTCAAACATGAAACTTGTAAGCAACAACAAAGTTAGTCAAACACATTTCTTTCCATAAATACATGATGACAAAACTTGCCATAAATGTGATGTGACAATTTCTAATTTAAGAAATAAACTTGTGTTGTGTTTTATGAAATGTAAAATGTAGCAAAAGTCTAGTTTATGCAAGTCTTAAAAACTAAGATTATGTTTTGCTTAGAAACTAAAGTTTACATTTTGTCGTTAACAAAACTTAGCGAAGATCGTAAAATATAAATAACGTTTTTAGGCGATATTTGTATTAACATAATTAATATAATATGAATAAATAACTAAACAAATCAAATTTTATAAATTAATATTCATTTTCTGGGTAGATTTATAATATATTTTTCTTAATGTGTATGTTTATATGCGTGTTTGTCATGTCGTGTGTTTACTTGAGAATATATCAATAAGTATATGACGATGATCATACTATGTTTATGTTCACTTGCAAGTGTATGTCTCATTTATAAGTGCGTAATTATAAAATTATGCAATAAACATTATTATGCTTAGATTGATAATATATATATATATATATATATATATATATATATATATATATATATATATATATATATATATATATATAAGAATAACCAATTTTCTATGTAATACAAGTTTCTAGGAATAAATTTGGCATGCCCAAATATAAACAGATAGAAACTGAAAAAGCCATAAAACCGAACCGAAACCGATAATAAACCGAACTGTCAAAAACCAAACGGTTTCGGTTTTAGGTTCTATAAAAACCGAACATTTTGGTTCAGTTTCAGTTTTATCCAAAAACCGACCTAAACCGAACCGTGCACACCCCTAGCAAATGCTCAGATTTATGCATACTGTTGCAACCAAGCATTAAATTAAGTTTGGAATATACCTATTTATAACCAAGAAAGTTCAAAAGGATATCTCTCAAAACAATGTCATGCGTCAACTCTTAATGTTGAGAGAGCCATCCTTGAGCCATGACGAGTCATTTATACTCAGTAAACCATAACCTTATCACTAAGTAAGATTAGTAAACAAAGATACACTTGTGTAATACACATAAATCATACATTATAAAACAAAAACTGATTCCATATTAGTTCAAAAGCCTTGATATATAGCTTACAGCAGAACGCTAAATCATGAAACAACCCAAGTCAGATAGAGGCTGTACAGGGCACACAAACATAATGTTTCAGAGATTCTATCAACAAAGCCTACGTGCATAGCTTTTTAATAGTTCAAACGTGACCATCCCGCAAGGAGTCTGCAAAAACTTAATTGACGGCATAGGTCAGGAGATAGTGGATGTGTTCGGGAGGGTTCAACCCTAGGGAAGAAGCCCTCTGCCAGCGATCCATTCTGTTCATCTCAATACACGGCCTGTACGCCATGTTAATGTCAAATTCCATCGGCACCTCTTCATTTGCATCACGATTCTCTATCAAAGTATAAAAACAATAATGAACATCATAAAGAGCGGAGCACACTGATACATCATTTCTATGCAAGAAATACTACGAAAATTCAATCAACAAAGTATTTAATAGAACATCTGTCAAACAATTCAACCATTGCAAATAAAACTGGTTATTCTTTCGACTCAATACATCAGAAAAAAAATAACATTTTGAAATTCTTATATAAAAAATGAAGTAATTATCGTCTTTACAAACTGATAGTCTGCTTAAAAGACAAGGATGAATCAATAATACTCTCAAAACTGCCTAATTTAGAGTCCTTTTTCACTAAAGAAGTAGATAAACAGTTTCATCCAGACACTCAAAATAGCGAATTTTAAAGTGCTTATTTTCTCTAAATTAATTCATAATTTCATTCTTTTTTTTTTTGAAGACTACATAATTTCATTCAAGAGTCAAAACTGTTGTAAAAATAAGCATCTCAAACAGATAGACAAACTCAAAAACAAATCTTACTACCGCAAATAAAACTGTCTATTATTCAACTTTAATTACAACTTCTTAACAAACATCATAAATTAACAAATGGTTTTTCTTAACAAATACGAAGTATAGCATTAATGAACATGCAAACACACTTTTATATATTACATTAGCATGCTTTTCTAATAAAAAAACTGCAATAACATATATCAAACTAACGATTCACCAAAGGGCTTTGGCTCAGTTGGTACCCATCTCTGAAACACCCATGGCCCATTGGAGAGATTTGATGGATAAAAGGTCTAGGGTTCGAGACTCGGCTCGTGCTCACTCAACCCAGGGTCAGCGTGTTCCCGCCAATTCACACCTCTTGGTGTCGTATCACATAAATTAAAGTCTGCAACGATATCATCAACTGATTATTAACTCATAATTTATCCCCAAGTTCAAAATCAACAATTTTTCATACATATTACTAAATATAAATTTTGTCCTAATTTCAAAATCCAAGCTTTACACGAACAGTTTATATCAACAATTTTATATCCAATAAATTAGCATATTTTCACCTTTAAGATCAAGAGAAGCATGAGCAATTAAGGCAGGAAGCTAACCAACACTTGATCCAAAAGTTGCAAATTCCTTTATTGGGAATTGAATTGTACCAAAGTGATTTGGAAGGAGACATATTCTTGTGACTCCGCTTCTATTTTAAAATTTACATTTTTTGTCTAAAATTATGAAAAAACATCATTGAGGCCCTTGTGTATTTTCAGGTTTTTTATACATCCGAATACAAAAACGTTTTTAAACTTTTTTTTATCCAAATTAGGAAAGAAATAGTTTTTATTGTTTTTTTTCAAAATACAGGAAAAATAATCAATTAAAAAAAAATTACCAATTAAAGTATAATTTGATTTTTTGAAATGAAAAAGTCCCCGCTAGAGGTTTTATTTTATTATATAAAAGATTTATAACTCTAATTTGTTGTTTTACCAAACATAATCGCACTAGTTATCGCCACGTTGTCCAACTATTCAATCAATCTTAAAACTTTTAAAATCCAATATGTTTGTTAATACAAGTATAGAACTCAACCAACACAAATACTATGAGTCGGTTTAATCCGGTTGTCAAACAAGCAAAAACTCAACTACATCTAGCCCGGTGTCCAGTTCAACCGGTTAAACCGACTAGATCGAACTAGGTTTAAAACATTGGTTGCTACTCTCGTGTCTATGCCAACCTATAACGAGTTTTTTTAGGTTACCATGGTATTTTCAAAAAGTAATTAACAAAGTGAGTATTTTTAAAAATACTTAACTCAATACTCCCCCGTCCCATATTAAGTGTCCGCTTACATCATGCACAAAGTTTTAGAAAATTCCACTAACTATACTATCCACCAATCAAATATCATTTTCACCCATTAAAGTCTCATCTCATTGGTTGAAATAGAATATGAACACTTAATTTGGAACATCCAAATATTTCATTATAGACACTTAATATGGGACGGAGGGAGTATTTAATTTTCTTCTTTTCACAAAGTTATAAAAACTCATGCAGTTTTAACATTAATGAGCCATCTTAATGAGCCATCCTTTCCATAATCCTTATTATGATATAAAACTTTTTATCAAATGGGTTTTGCTAACTTGTGCCCACTGGGCACTTGTTTAGCTACATATATAAAGAATGTTTGAATTAATTAATATCAAAATGATGATTAAATACGGTAATTTTAAAGATCAATAAATGTTCATTAAATGCATTTTCTGATTTAAAAGAAAATTTTGCCTTCATTAACTACGTTTAATCGTGTGACCAGTAGGCACACATTAGCAAAACCCTTATCAAATTTATACAATAATAGTAATCAGACATCGTCCTGATCAGATCCTCATCTCCAGTCGTCATTGTCGATTCCATCATCAGTGACGATGATGATACACATGCATGTTTCTAACGTCATCGGTTGGAGGAACCTATTAGGGGCAAGAAAACATTAATTCCTATGAATGTTGTCGTTCAATGTTGATTCTAGTAGCTTTATTCAGGGTATTTTCGATACATTTGAGCAAATACGAACTTGTACTTTGGTATGAATTTTAATTTGGGACAATTATGGTTTTAATATTGTTTTGTGGTATTGGTTTTGTTGACTGTATCTCTTGTGATGATAGCAGCCACCTTGTTGTTTGTTTATAGGTTCCTTCAGGCGATGATGCCGAGATGGTATTGACGTGGTAATCATCAAAAGAACACATAAAATTCCTACGAGTGATGACGTCAAAATCTTGCCGTACATAAGCACGTTTGCCGATGAAGGAGTCCGAAATAACAAGTATGAAGGAGATAGGATGTCTATAGTAACGAGGATAATGGTTGTTAAAAGGGGTTGATTTGCACACCGTATTTTTTATTCTTTTATCACATTCAGTGCATTACAGTGTTGTACGGTGTGCTATACAGCTTGTACAAAATGGTGTTTTTATCAAAAAAATTGGTGTGCAAATCAATCCCCTTGTTAAATATATATATATATATATATATATATATATATATATATATATATATATATATATATATATATATATATATATATATATATATATATTACAAAAAGAAAAAAATCTAATTTAATCAAATATTATGTTAATTACTCTATCCGTCTCAAAATAAGTGTCAAGTTTGACTTTTCAGAGTCAAACTGGTTCAACTTTTACCTTAAATATTTTTTGTGATATTATATAATATTTGTGAAAAATTATACCAATGAAAAATACATTTAAAACTCAATCATTCATATATTTTGCATCAAGTATCATATAACGCCCGAAAAAGTAGACAAAGTCAAAGTTGAACCAGTTTGACTCTGAAAAATTAAACTGAACATTTATTTTGGTACGGAAAGAAATTTTAAGATTACGTACTTTGTTAAATACTTCTTTTAAATACCATTGTCACCTTAAAAACTCACCTATAAGTCTATAACAACCACCCCTCATGGTTGTGGTGTCACCCCTCAGTGGTCCATGGCATCAAAAATCTTAACGCTCGAATTCCTTTCTTGATTGCTACTTAAATCCAACTCACAAATCTCATACCATTTGTACTATTTATAAAATTGAAGTATTTTGCTTAACTAGAGAATAAAAAAAAGTGAATTATATGTATCTTTACTATAGTAACGATGATGATGGTTGTTAAAAGGGGGTTGATTTGCACGTTTGCCCCGTCCCAAATCCGCCGATAATAAGAAAATAGTGTATGCAACGCAAGCATATTTGTACGGATGGCATACGAGTGATGTAGAATTATAATTGACTCATGTTGTGAAGATGCCTCCAAAATAATAACAAAGACACTGACCAATATAGCATAATAGTTCGTAAAAGGAGAACCCACAAAAAATTGATTGAAAAGATGTGCACCTAAAATTCAAGAATTTAAACCTTAGCAAATATCTTTTTTTTAAATATTTTTACCTTGCAAGTAAATATTCATCTGGGGATTACACCAGGTACAAAATTGGCGTGTTTGAATGTACATGACATTGATTCCAATGATAATGTGAGAATAATATTGTACCCTCATTACCATTCATGCTACCAACAATTGTAACTCCAGAACCATATATGTTCATGCCCTTATTAAAGAATAAAGGACCCACACTATTGGAATTTACCAAAAATCTAATTCAGTCGACAATGGTCAGACCGCCAGAGCAAGAGACTAGGGCTGCAATCGAGTCAAGCCGAGCTCAAGCTCAACAAGGCTTGAGCTTGACTTGAAAGAAAAACACTAGGCTTGAGCTTGGCTTGATAGCTTGTCAAGCTTTCATCATCCAGGCTTGAGCTTGGCTTGAGTAGGTTCGAGCAAAGCTTGAGCTTGAATTGAAAAGCTTGAATAAGTGGAGGAGATTGAAGGTTTCTAGAATAAATTATCCAATATTTACGAACTAAGCCCTTATAATTAGCTTAATAACCAAATTTTCTCCTAATTACTTATATGAAAATATCTATATTAAAGCTTGATACGAGCTCGAGCCAAGCTATCCAAAGCTTGAGCTTGGCTTGTTAAATGTTTCGAGCTAATTTTTGGGCTTGAGCTTGGGCTTGAGCTTAATAAAAGCTTGACTCGATCGAGCCAAGCTCGAGCTCAGGCTCGAGTTGCTTGATAAAAGCTTGACTTGATTGCAGCCCTACGCCAGACTAATGCTCTTATGAAAGGCATTACTATAAGATATAAACAGCCTAATATATATCATTCTCATAAAGCATCATTTGCACATCTGAGTTAATAACGCAAGCTTTGATATGTAGATTACAAAGCTTGGGTGTACGGAAAGGCACAAGACTTAGGCTATGAGAGTACAATCTAAGAACCAGGTTTCTCAACATCAAATTAAAAGTCATGGGGGAGCTTTGTCTCATAACAGGTTGCCAATCGCTTAGCAGTTCCATCAGCATGTGTACCATCAATAAGCTCATACTTCTTGTAATTTGCTTTCAAGGCCTCACTCTGCTGATTATGCAGCTTCTCTTCTTCAGCAAGTTGTTGCTGCAAAACACAGATAAAGCTTAGTTTTACACTTTTACACCTCTTATGTCACAGACAGTTTCAAACAGTCATATACCCACCCAACTAGTTCATACTGTGTGTGAAGATATAGTGTTTCAGCAGCTTAGAAATAACATTTCAGAACAACCATCAATCCATCATATACAAAGTTATCAATATGCAGAAACATGCACCACAAAGTCAACGTTCCATCTTATTTGGACACAACTATACATAACATACGAACTTTATACAAGTTTTACACTTCATCCACCAACTGATGCGTTGAAATAAATGCAAACTCAAAGCTTGATCACACACCAGTGCTCCTACTAAGTGACTGCAGAAACTTGTATTAACCAACCGTGTTCATACATCTACCTTTTGTCTCTATTTATTTTCGTACTCCATTTTCTTTGTGTGTGTAATAAACTTAGTGCACTAAAAATTCTGCCATAATGATGCTGTCTCAGTTAGAAACATATTCTTATAGCATTCAGAATACTTACTAATAGTGTGTGTGAAAACAAAAGTTATATGTATGTAACATTTGCACCTATATTCCAGCTTATCTATTTCGCACTCGTGGGGGGATACGATATTCGGTTAAACCAAAGTTGAAAAAACGGGTGCATTTCAAATTAGCATTTACCTCCAACAGAAACGACACCTCAGCAGCATGCTTTTTAGTCAAATTCTTCATCTTCTTGGCCACCTCAAAGTTTGCATGGCTTGGATCCACCCAACGGCACAGTATCTTTCTCTGGCGCCTCTTAGGACGATCATCAAACATTTCAATTTGGGCCTTTTGGGCTCTCACGGGCCTTGGCATACCAGATATCATAAATGGAGAATCAGTCATCTCACGGACAATTTCATCAGCCTGCTTTACAGATTGCATCTCCACTAAAGCTGCATAAACACTGATTGAAGCGAAGTGTGTGGGAATAAACTGAACATCTTTAACTGTTCCAAACTGATTAAAAGCAGTTTCTAGAACTGCTTTGGTGACCAGCGGTGAAAGGTTGTCAATGTAAATCGTCTTTTTCACCTTTTTCTCAAAAGCTGCGTATACGTCCTCAGTTGATGATGGTTCCATCTGGCGATGACAAAGCGAAATTTGATCTACTGGAAAAGACAAGGGAGTATTAGATATCTTGTTTACAATAAGAATGTGACCGTAACCAAAAGCGTTTCTAGATACACAACAAGAGTTACAATACATGTTACTAAAACATTACGAGTTGGTTGGCTTTTACAAAAATGGCATGGGGAAAGATATGTAAACTTTCTTTAGAAACCTGTTTAAATCGTATTCATCGTGTTCACCTACATCTCAAACAGTTTCCTAAAAGGTTATTACAAATTTAGGACCACATTTATCACGACATGGGCATTTCTATAGATGGTAGTTTAAAACTTGGCTTAAACTCACATTAATCTCCACTAGCAAAAAGATGCTACAGAACAACGCAATGTATCTAGTTGTGTTTGCAACATTAAATATATATTCAAAACTATAGATCCATATATGCTCATTACGCCCTCCATGTCAGCAACAATATTAGAGCCCCATAATACGTGCTATCTCCGAATTATGAATTTCCGTAAACTTTAATTCTCCAAAATCTACATTTTATCCCCTTCCGATCACACTGTATATGAAAACCGATAAAAGAAATTATGAGGCCTAAAGATGCGCCTAATTTTATGCCTAAACATACGTAGTTGCAGCTAAGAGACCTACTATTTCACAAAACAAAAAAACACAGACAGGCAGTTTTAGATCATGAAAAGTAGAAAAATAAAGCTTTAAATTCATTACATTCTCCTATTCATACAAACAGAAAACAAAGCCCTAACCCTGGGATGCAGTATACAAAATTGTATTAAAAAGGAATTATATACATACAGCTATGAATGTGACAGGAAAAATTACGCCAATCACCGCAGCTGACGGAACAACAGCCGGAATAGTTTTACAATCGAGTGACAGACGAAAGATTTGTGCATGAGTTTTGTTTAGTTTGTGTGTGAATTTTGGTTATGAATAATCACTACTTAGTTTGGGCGGATTTCAAAGCTGGTTTATGATATTGGGCTCATGCTAATTCATCAACAAGCCTTTACATGAGCTGACCCGTGTAGTTTAATTGTTTAAATATGACCCGTGTAGTATTAGAGACCGTGTTTACAATAAGAATGTAAACGTAACCAAAAACATTTCCAGATATACAACAAGAGTTGCAATACATGTTACTAAACCAGTGAGACTGAAATGGAAACTCTTAAGAAATGTCTGTCCTAAGAACATTGCAAGTTGATTATCACCTAAATTGCACGGAAAGATATATAAACTTTACTTCAGACACCTGTTTAAATCGTTTTTCATCGTATCCACCTGCACTCTTATCATTATTTTAGAAGGGTTATTACAAATTTACGACCACATTCATCACGAAGTAGACATTTCTATAGATAACATTAAAAGCTTGGCACAAATTGTCCATTAACCTTCACTAACAAAACGATGCTACACAACGACACATTGTATCTAGTCACATTTGCGTTACAAAATAAATTACATTTTGAAACTACGGATCCATATACGATATACAACATACTCACAATAATTTCTATATTTCTTATTGTATTGAAAGACATTATATATTACTCCGTATGTAAAAAGAATTAGTAAGAAGCTAGATTACATCGTTATTACCATCTCCGTAATTACGGTTAGTCGGTTACTATGTTTCCAATACTTAAAGCTATACCAATAGCGGAGCTAGAAAATTTTTGTGGGAGGGCCGAAACAATATTTTTCCCGAAAAAACATTAGATGGGAGGGCCGAGATGAAAAAAATCTTTTTTTAACACATGAAATCGCTAAAAAATAAACTAACGGGCTTAGGCCTAGGGGGCGGGATCCTTCCCGGTCCACATTAAGCTCCGCCTATGGTTATACTGTAACAGTAGCACAAGGACTTATATAACCTAAATTTTAACTCAATCTCGAACTCAAAAAGTGCGTACAAAATCACTTTCCATTTACGCCTAAAAACGAGAAATATGTGCCAAAATCTACACTTTACCTCCTTCAGAAAAATAATTGGGAGGCCTAAAGATGTGCCTAATCTTACACCGAAACATGTTGGTTTTAGCTAAGAGGCCTACTATTTCACAAACCAATAAAACACTAACACGCAGTTTTAGCCGTACAGTTATTATTAAATTAGCGAAATAAAGATTAAAATTGATAACATTTTGCTATTAATTTAGACAGATAATCAAAGCCCTAACCCTAGGATGCAGTATAAAAAATTGTGTACATATATAATAAAGGGATTAGATACATACAGCTATTAATGTTACCGGAAAATTACGCCAATCACCAAACAACGGCCGGAAAAAATTTCAATCGAGTGACTCAACTTTCTAGACAAATGATTTGTGCGTGAGTTTTGTTTAGTGTACTTACTGTGTGGGTGTGAATTTTGGTTATGAATAATCAGTTAATCGGTAAATTTTGAAGCCCGTTTATGATATTGGGCTTATGGTTATTTATCAACAAGCCTTTATTATACAGGCCGAGTTTTGGCTCTTAAGGTCTGTTTGTATAGTTTTTCTGTTAAGTACTGTTAAGTTTAACTGTCTGTCTCATTGTCAAAATCACGCCTAAGGCGTGTAGGCGCAAGGCTTTAGCCTTTGGGATTTTTTCAGATCGATGCTCATGACATACATGAATCCCACAAAAAGCGCATGCCTTATGGGCTTTTTGCGCCTTTATGCCTAGGGGCTTTATGCGCCTAGGAGTATTATTATTGATATTAAGATAAGATACATAGGTCTTTTAAGTCATAGGGTGAGTATTTGTATGTTTTGTAAATTTGAATTAATTTTATGTTTATTTTATTGATTGAAATTTTCTTTAAGAAGTTACTTTGTTTCATTAAGTATTTTTTTTACAACATATTATCATGAAAATATGGCATTGTGCGTTGAATATTAATATGTTGCTTGCATGATATTTTGGGTTAAATTGTGAGCTTTGTTAGATATAAGCTACAAGTGTAGGACACAAGTTTATTTAGTCTGTTATGGATTTTAATCTCTATATAGGTCATCAAGCCAAAGAGTTGATCCGTTTTAGAAGTAACAACTGATCAATTTTAATATTTATAATGCAATATGTGTCATGCATTAAGTATTTTAATGTTATTTTGTGTTATTTAAGCTACTTAAATGGTCATATATGTTATAAAAAACTTAATGTTTTTAATGTGCCTCGCATTCATGAATCCCGCGCCTTGAAATGCACCTCGACTCGAGGCTCTTTGCCCCCCTTTGCGCCTTAGTGCGCCTTAAGCCTTTCAGAACACTGGTCTATCTATATATATGTTGTCTGTTTGTAGATGAATAAATGATTGTTTGTTTTGTGTGCTGAATAAAGTGTTTGAATTAGAAAAAATACGGTAATACCCTTTTATTTGAAATAAGTGGGATTAGAGGTTAAGAAGTTGGAAGGTAAATATGTAAAATTAGGATAAAAGAGATAGACTTAATTTGTAGACCCTCATCTCCCAGGCTTTTTCTAGGAGGTCATATGTTAGTTTTAAGCATTAAACAAATATCCATTTGGTAACTTAATTAACTTACCTATTTTTCTATTAAGACGTTTTAAGTTGTTATCAAACACTACATTAGATTACTTGACGTCTTGACCGGTGTAACTTGTTTTCTTCTATTATTTTTGTTGGTAACTTACGTTTTTAGCCGATTAATTAACGAAGTTCGAACACATCGCTACACATAATTAGATCAAATCTTTTCAAGAGTTAGTTGGTCACTTCAGTGTTGTTGTACCTGGCAACAATTAAACTTCAAGTCAATCAATTATTTTTTTATTTTATTTTTATTATTTTTTTTAACCTTGGTTCCAACTCGACATTGCTAGCAGACTAATTCTAAAGTGATTACTCTTTTGGATAGCCCAAGTCGGCGCAAGTAACCCCGTGACCAATGCGGGATCTGTCACATTTTAAAGATATAGCCACGACCATTTTGTCACTATGTCACTTATTGATAGTTTTATAAACTCATTCTTTAGAGAAACAAAACTAGTTTCTCATTTTTATTGTGAAATCTCGTACTTCCATCTACGTCAATTGCAGGGCCGTCATACGGGAGTTTAGGCGGTGCGATTGCACAAGGTTACCGCTCGACGAGAGCCACCAAATTTCATGCTCTTCTTATATATACATACAATATGAGGCTTGAGTTTAATAACTTCATATACTACTTATACATATTTATCTTGTGCATGTGCTTAAGGGCTCTTTGTAGCATAGCACGGGGCCATTAAAATCCACGAGACGACACTGGTCAACGGTTAATATTGAAACTATCGTGAACCACAAAATTTCTTCACTAAAAGAAATTATGTGGAAGGAAGTGGTCACCCCTTAGTATGTCGGTGGAGTGAGTTTGGTATGGACTTTTATGCGTAAGAGGCGAGTGAAATTGAATGATGTTGAGGAAATAGCTTATGTTTATTTATTTTGGTGTATATCGGCAACGAAAGAGGTGTGAGGTGGTTAATATAATAATTAATAATATCAATGTCTCTTTCTGTACCTAAGTTTATGCACATACATAAGTGATATGTGGTCGAGTTTAATGAACATATAAATGCTAGTTGTGAATATCGGCAATGGTCAAAAAGATCATGGGTTGGCATTTCAAATTTAATGTATCAATAATCACAACCTTAAAAAGGACCATGAACCATCTTTCCGTTATAAATTGTCTTTAATAGTTAAAAAAAAAGTGGGATCACTACATTTTTTAATCAATCAAATATAATTTCCACTTATTAAGCTCTTTTTTAATTAGTTGACACAAGAAATGGATTATATTATTTTGAGACAACCCAAAATGAAAATGATCGAGGACGATGATTTTGGGACGGGTGAGTATACAATATCATATGCCTAATTCTATTCTCTAGTATGAATGTGGCGGGTTGCAGCAGGAAGCTAAGCGAATCAATCACAAGGGTTAGAAAAGAAAGTTATGAAAATGATACAAGTGTCACATAGGATTAGTTGTTATTTTGTTTTTGTTTTCTTTTTCCCTACCGATTATGACTTTGATCCTAATCTTTTGATTATGGTGTGGATTGATCGACTCCACTGCAATAACGAGTTCAATTATTGAAAGAGCGTCCAAAATATCGCTCTAGCTCTTGTGCTTTGTTTTTGCATATATGGTCTTTTTCCCTTTGGGAATTAACAGGGACCATATGTAGCATGTACAGATGCACTTGTCACCATCTCAAAATCCATTATTTGCTATGTAGAAACACAGGCTTATAATTTAATATCCTTTGAATGATTCTAGCTAGCTTGACACGTCCCACAAACTTGCATACTTCTACCTACAACATAACATCTTTGTATACATGGCTAATGAATTACGAAACAACAACCTAGTTGACGCGACATGTCTTATAAAGGCGTTGATTAATACGCAAACTCACCATCCCTATACCGGTCCTTAATAGTCAAGGACTCAAGGGTACTAGTTGTTTCGGTCATTGGCCATCTGTAATGGTTTATCGCATTAGACTATTAGTGCTATGTTTGTCTTCGGGTTAGTTAGCCGATATTTGGTAGACCTTAATTAAGAAAATTAGAAACAGCATAAAAATGCTAATTGTTTTAAGAGAAAAGTCCAAAATACATCTCTATGGTTTGGCATTTGCTCGTTTTACATCCTTTTTCCTTTTTTGACTCAAAAATCATCCATGTGGTTTTAAAGTTGGCACAAAACCATCCATCCGTTAGTAATATTAGTTAATGAGGACTAACGATGCAAATTATTTTCCGTTATCCCCTAACAAGAGTTAAAATATTTGTATTGTTAGTCCTCATTGACTATAGAGTTAAAATATTTGCATCGTTAATTATCATTGGCCACCACCACCCACCACCACCCACCAACACCCACCACCACCACCGCCACCCACCACCGCCACCACCACCCACCGCCGCCACCACCGCTACCCACCACCGCCACCCACAACTACCCACCAACGCCACCACCACCGCCACCCACCACTACCCACCAACGCCACCACCACCCACCACCGCCACCACCACCACCGCCGCCACCGCCGCCACCACCGCCACCACCGCCACCCACCACCACCCACCAACGCCACCACTGCCCACAACCGTCACCACCACCCACTGCCACCATCCGTCGCCACCACCACTACCCACCACCGCCACCCACCACCACCCACCAACGCCACCACCACCTACCACCGCCAGCACCACCCACTGCCACCCACCGCCGCCACCACCACTACCCACCACCACCACCCACCAATGCCACCGCCACCCACCACCACCCACCACCGCCACCACCACCCACTGCCACCCACCACCACCCACCACCACCACCCACCGTCGTCGCCAACACCGCCAACGCCATCACCCATCGCCACAACCACCCACCACTTATCGCCACCACCACCCACCTCTACCATCATCAACCACCACCGCCGCCGCCCACCACCTCCACCCACCACCGCTACCAACACCCACGACCACTCGCCGCCGCCATCACCACCACCATACACTGAACGAATATTATAAGTGGCGGCAGCGGTGGTGGTGGTGGCGGCGGCGGTGGTGGCGATGGGTGGTCGCGGCAGCGGCGGTGGTTGGTGGTGATGGGTGGAGGTGGTGGTGGAGGTGCAATTTCAGGTTTAAATCTCGCGTGTCTTGATGTAAAACATTATTCCATACAACTTTTGTGTTTCACACTTTTGATGATTCAGACCCGAAATGGGTCATAATCGTGAATTAAAATCGATTCAGAAACATTTTAACTAATAAAAACATGAGAAAAACGGAAGAAACAGATAAAAACATGATAAAAATGGGTGAAAACGTATAAAGACGGACGAAAACTGATTAAAACGTGAGAAAAATGGACGAAAACGTAAGAGGACTAACGATGCAAATATTTTAACTCAATGAGGACTAACGATGCAAATATTTTAACTCAATAAGGACTAACGATGCAAATATTTTAACTCTATAGTCAATGAGGACTAACGATGCAAATATTTTAACTTAATAAGGACTAACGATGCAAATATTTTAAATAGTCAATGAGGACTAACAATGCAAGTATTTTAACTCTTGTTAGGAGATATCCGAAAATAATTTGCATCATTAGTCCTCATTAACTGATATTACTAACGGAGGGATGGTTTTGTGCCAACTTTAAAACCACAGGGATGATTTTTGAGTCAGAAAAAGAAAAAGAATGTAAAGCGAGCAAATGCTGAACCATAAGAATATATTTTGAACTTTTCTCTTGTTTTAAACTAAAAATTCTGTTGGCTTTAGCTACTATAATCTTTCAACCACGATTTTTTATTTTTTCTAAGCATTTCACCTAAAAATACTAAATTGCGCTAAACACTAGTTAGGGCAACTTCTAGCTCCTGAAATATATAACATTCTTGTTCCAGGCTCAAGTGCCTCTTCATCCATCTTCATTCTAAAGGCGAGCATATCCATTGGCTAGAACCCTAACCCAGACTAGGAAGTGAACTACATCCTATAAGACTATCACACAGAGACTCTCCTGGGCTCTCACTTAGTGAACTACATCCTATAAGACTATCACACAGAGACTCTCCTGGGCTCTCACTTTGACGGCGAAAAAAAAAAAAAAAAAAAAAAAAAAAAAAAAAAAAAAAAAAGGAGGAACATGCTTGTCTTTTGGTCGAGTTTAATTCACTTCCCGCACAAGCCTAGGCTGGGACTACCTCCATCCCTAGAGGAGCCGTATTTCACTATTTCCTTTTAACTACAGTATGTTATAGACACACTAGTCGGTGAATGAAAATTGTTTGATCAATACTAATATATAATGCGAAAAATATTTTTCATAATAAACAAAAACATCATTCATATCAAATAAAAATAAACGTTTCTCAATCATTCGTAAAATGACAAGAGGAGACATGTGTGTCCCTTGATCATTCAGAGACAAAAAATCTTTTGTTCAGTAAAAAAAAGAGACAAACTTTCCATGTCGACTTTGGATATCAACTACACAACCGAAATACCTCTTACTTCTGAGCAAAGACATGCAACTGAAAATCCAAATCAAAACAACTTCCTCTTGCATTATTTTCCTAGTACATCCAAAAGTGGTCCTAAATTTCTTATCTGTTGCCATCTAAATATTTAATACACTTCAACTATTTAGACATAACTAACAATATGTACTCAAACTTCTTTTAAAAGCAATTCATAACTCATTAACCATGCATAGTAGATAGCGGTGGTTAGTCGTAAATTTTTTACACTTCGTGGTCATTTGAAATTAAACGTTTAGAACATCTAGCTAGAGGGTCTATGAAATTGCTTATTTAAGCGCTTATATGCTTATTTTTAAAGTAGATAATCAGCAGAGATGGAGACAGGAGGGGGGCCGGGTGGGCGCATGCCTCCTAGCAAAAAATTTTGTAGTATAAAGTTTTAAAAATTTCTGGCTATTTATTTGGGGTGTTCACGGGGCTGTCCGTCTCGGTTCGGTTAGAGATTTTAATTATCCATCGCGGGGCGGGTAGTTCACTTTACAATCCGAACCGAACCGTACTAGGCACCAACCGGACAAGCGGGTATCCGAAATGATTGGTTAGCCGCTGTTCGGGTCACGGTTAACCATTTTTTAAAAATTAATTGAATCAAGTCGGATGAACAATAATATATATTAGAACATCATATGTCATTGTAGTATATTTAAATAATATTGAAGAGATTAGAGTCATAGTAAAGTTGTTCTGTCGCAATAAAAACATTCAAATTATCATATGTAACAAAATAATTAATACTATATATTTGACGTTTATAGGCTACGATCACTTTAACCATATGTAACCCATGGTTGTTAGTAAATGATCACATTAGTTAAGTAAAAATGTGTTATACAATAAAAGTAATGCAATAATATAGTTACTACTTGTATAATCTTATGAATGGTTTGTTGAAACGTACGTATACTCCCACCGTCCCATTTTAAATATCATGTTTGACTTTTTAAAGTATTTATTTCTCAATTTTGAACTTAAATATTTGTATTTGTGTAATATAATACGTGATACAAAATATATGAATGGATTAAGTTTTAAGTATATTTTCATTGCGTATAGTTTTTATCAAATACTATATAACACAAGCAAAAATATTTATAGTCAAAGTTGATAAAGAAAGACTTTAAAAAATCAAACATGGACATTTAATATGGGACGGATGAGTATTATACAGGTTCGGTTTCGGTAACATTGGATAACTAAAAGTAAAAACCATAACTGAATCGTGATAAGTGGGTTTTTCCGGTTTCGGGTTTTCTCGGTTTTGGTTTTTCGGTTATCGGTTTTTTGCGGTTTTGGAATAAGCAGATCGGCTCGGTACATCGATTTCTCAGATTTTTTGAACACTCCTACTATTTATGTAATGTGCCCTCCTAACGAACTAATTAGTAATGTAGTACGTTTCTAAAAATTAACAAAGTTTTGCCTCCTCGGCCATCACTTTTTGGCTCCGCCCAAGATAATTAGTTTTGGCCATTAAACCACAAAATTTTTTGCATATAAACAATTTACATAAACAAATCCCAAACACTCCTTTAGATGATCACTGCAAGAATTTACTGGCGTAACTCGCTAAAAGATATATGATAAATGACTAAAAAAGACAATTACATTGTAAATAGTTAAGTAAACATTGTATTTTTATTTTCCGCTTTGAGAATTGATACAATGATATTAAATTGCTAGATTCACCAATTATGAATCCCCATCTGTGTATTCGGAGCCAGGTTCAGGTTTTGGTTTCTTATTCAAGTCAGGTTTCTCTTCAAACCAACACAACTTTGGCTTCGTCTCCAGCTTCAGCTCCAGTTCCAGCTTCGACTTGAGTCCAAAAGTCTTTGCATGGTCATGCGCGCCACTTGTCTCAAAAGCATCCACTCTCGCCCCAACCTCCGCGGCTTTCTTCCTTATAGAAGCCGCTGACAACTCATCCAGTCCTATATCGGACGCCAATAACTCCGGAAAATTAAGACGGGCGGAGGGCCCACGTAGTAAGTACACGGCCGTGTCGTAGGCACGTGCTGCAGCCACGGCCGTGGAGTAGGATCCGAGCCAGATCCTTGAACGTTTATTTGGCTCTCTAATTTCGGCAACCCACTTTCCCCACTTTCTCATACGTATTCCTTTGTATTGTCTTTCATCGCTTTTTCGCTTCCTTGTCGATGAACAGCCACCATCCATCGATCAAACAGTAATCTAATTAACACCACCGACACGACACGACAACCTTTGTTTATGTACTTTATATATATTTTTTTTGTGAGGATTCTTATGTGTGTATATAACTAATGAATGAATTGAACATGTGTGATTGGAATGATTTTGTTAGATGGATCAGGCAGGGGTTTGTTTGTGGGGATTAGAGAGAGGCACAGAGAAAAAGAAGTTATAAAATGGAGTTGAGTGGGTTCAATATTGAAGAATCATCTTAAAATAGAGAAAATAAATAAGTGTCATGTTGCTATATTTATATTTGATTGAGAAATGTCAATTAATTAATTTCTTAAAAGCATTTAAATGGCATTATGGTTAATAACTTAATATTTTAGGTTATGTTTTCTTACAAGTTTATATTTGAATAATTAAAGCAACATCAAAAATTACAACACTCAATCCGGTTAGAGCGGGTACAAGGAGGTAGGATATATACATTTACACTTTATCAAAAGGTTTGTGTCTCAATGGTATTTTTTATTGTGTGAGAAGCTCCATAATCAAATGGTTTCAGTTTCAAGTCTTGTTTAAAATATGTGAAATATATCTATTTGTGATGTACACATTTTGAGATAATTAAAATTATCTTTTTATATAAAAAAAAAAAAATACACGTTAAAACGATGGTAAATGAACTGCTTTCAGAAATTAATAATAATAATAAAAATCCGGCAATAATGTCTGTGTGGGTATAAACTCAGTAACCGCGCATAGTTTTTCAAAAATGTTTGGTTTTAATTGCCGTATTACACATTTTTAATGTATGATAAACTAATGATACATAATATTTACACTAATAGCAATATAGATATGAGACAACTATCGACATTTAAAATTTCGACAGTTAATATAGTACTTTGAGCACTTGTAAAATTCTGACACTCTGGAGTCATCATATACTCATATAACAACATTCTTGTGATATAGTCTCAACTCTCAAACATTAAAGTGTTCTGTAGATATGGTACTTTAATTTATGCAAGTCACAGCATACCGAAAGAAATAGTCAAATGGCGAACGGTAAATCGGTTTCTCAGATTTAATATTGCGTAGTATAAAGCAGAAGGTTACTATAAGTCTGTCTATAAGCAGTAAGTGTGCTGTTGAAAATACAAGTATCTAAAGATCAAGTAAGATATTAATATTGCGTTGAAAAATATGTACTTATCGATAATACCAATGAAAGATTGAAACATGAAATGTTATAATATTCTTCACAAGTAAGATATTGACGCTTGGCCATATGAATTGAAAGATTTGGAGTTAAAGTTTCTGTTGTCGTGAGTTTATTGGTCAAAACTCCCTAGTAAATAGCAACCAAGAAATAATCTTGGAGATTACGTTATTCTTTGCAATAAGAGCTCACAAATTCATTTTTAATCCCATGGACACTGATTGTCACCCCCACATCTTTTTCAAAGTCATTTTTGACAAAGTGACAATGTTAATGACGCTGCTTTTACAGTATTTATTCTTCAATGTTGTAAAAAGTAGTTTTACATTAAAAGGTTGTGAATGCATGAATTCATTCTTCAATAGTTGTGACTTGTGAGTGCATGTAATGATGTAAAAAGTAGTTTTCGTGCTAACTAAATTGGGTGACATCGATATAACTAGAGCTCTAAGCTAAGTATGCACACCTCTTAAAAGAAAACATGTTAATCAATAGTAGTGACAGTAATGTTTAGTTTGATCTTGAGTACAATTCTCAAAAAGGTGAAGATCGGTGGGATCACCCTGGTCCCATGCATCCTAAGGATGCCAACCGGACCCTCCCCCAAGGACCCGGCCCCAGGCAATGAGCACCTGTCCCAGTGACTGTACTTATCAGGAGGTGGGCTATGAACCCTGGCTATTTTCTCAAAAGACCCCTCGCTGACCAGTCAATCTGAGCATTTGCGGTGGGGGGATGGTATCAACAGAGCATGTGGTCCTGCCCCACTTGAGGACTTCCCGGTAGGTCACCCAACCGGTACTACTCTCAGAGTGGCTCACTTAACTCTTTAAGAGTTACCCACTAGACCACATGCTAGTTGATTGATCTTGAGTACAATTAGTTAAACAAGTGGTATAAGCTTGTCAAGTAAGTGAGTTTTCTGTAATATTGTTAGAGTTAATACTTTTCTACTTGTATACAGTGGCGTCTCATGGTTTTCGGTAGCCCTAAGCAATAACAACAAAGAGTGAAAGATGCTCTATTACACTTCTAAACTAAAAAGAAATTGCATATAAACTTCAATGATATGACTTATATTTGTTTAATACTACTATTACATGTATTTTATATGCAAATAAAAATGTGGTTCCTTTTAAGTGGATGTCATGTGCGACGGCACCTATTGCACACCTCTCCGAGACCCTCTGCTTGTATATATATTCACGATAATTATATATGTGTTGTATATATCGCCATGCTTAATGCTATCATTCTTTAGTTCTCATCTGTGGTTGATATGTAATGATAAACATTGGATTGGATTATCAATTTCTTCAGCGTTTGAGAGAGTATAGCGCAAATGCTGCTTTTGCTTTAGTGAATGGGATCGACACTGAGTGACATTATAAGAAATTACGAATGGTATATCATTGACCAATTATAACTCACAATATAACAAAATCGTTTTAAGTAGTGATTCTAAGAAAAAACGAAAAAGGCGTTTCTAATGTGGAACACTAATACTATAGCAATGTTTCTATATATGAAAGAAAAGCTCCAGTACATGAATGATGATCAAACGTTTTCATCAAAGATACTTCACATTTAAGAGGTTTTACCATGCAAAGTACAGCTACACATTAAACTCGAGTTGTACAAAGTAATGGACTGAAGGAGGGGAAAGAGGGTAGTAAGTACAAATGCACCAAATATACCAAGACTGGCATTCTAAATCGGGGCCTTAATTTGCGATCTAAATTAATTGCGAACCAACCACGATACTGGTCTAATAGGTGTATATATTTAAAGACTCAATCATTGAGTTTAAGCCTAACTCGAGGATTGGTTTGGAATAGAAACAAGACTAGTTTGACATCATGCTGATACTGCAAGATACATTAGATTTGTTAGAATTAATATCGATTTTTTAGTCAGATTATCTAATCAGAAAATATATTTGTTTCAATACTAGTAAAATGGTAGTAGTATAAAAATGTTGGTTTGGGAAGATGTACCAACCAAAAACAGTTACGAGTTGGTGAGTTTCGAGTACTCCATCTTGTATGTACTTAAAATTTTAAATATATATATATATATATATATATATATATATAGTGTCACATAGTTTGCTGTGGTAATAATAATAGTGTCACATAATTTAGTGTGGTAATACTAACTGTGTAATGTGAGATGAATTCGTACAATTTCTGCTGGTTACTTTATGTCACAGAAAGTTATACTTGTTCCAAATAAAAAATTGAGTTTAGTTTGATATAAAGCTTGCATTACTGGATAATGCAACACTTACAAATGTACTCACATACGGTTATTGACTTATATTTTAAGAAGAAGAAAAAGTAGTCAAAAGATATGACATTGCTTTCATACAAAAAAAGAATAGAAAGACCAAACTATTTCTGGTGGGGATCGTTTAACCTAACAAGCAACTTATCATGGTTTTCCACCATATTTATTTTCTAAATGGCCAACAAGTCATATCCATATCTTTTACAGTATATTTTATGAATGATGTATGTGTGTATCCTTGACTTTAATTTCTTTACCTCTTTTTCCTAGCAATCATCGTCATGATAACGAATTAGGTAAGAAAATAGCTCGTATTTGACGTTGTATCGCTAGATGATGGGCCATCACCGAGGTCTAACAAAGGTAGATCATTCGATAACATCCTTATAAGACATGCACTCGAAAGGGCAAATAACACAAGGAATATCAGACCTGAAGAGTATATACCGGATGCCTGATGGAATTGCAAACAGTGCCTTAATAATGAAAAAGACTAGTGTGTTAATTAGTTGGTTAGTATATAATTACTAAATACATACATAGTGCGGTCATTCTTATATTTATATTGTGCGATGTAGCGAGTGCTGATGGTTGATTTAAAAAGGATAGCACAAAATCGCTGTTTAGCACCCATCAGGGACAAGACCGACAACAAAGAGATATGCAAAGTGGAAGAAATCAACAAACTCATGTGTGCTCCTCAGCTCCTTAAGTCTTCTATTAATGTTAAATGACTAAATGTCAAATCTTATGCTTCATAAATGAAAATTTATAGTATCATCTGCATTCTGCACATCATTCTTTGCTATAGGATAAGCAAGATTATGAACAAGTCAATGCAAAAAAAACTCGTTGACAGTCAATACAGATTGAGAAGTTATCTATTTGGTTCAAGATATTCCAGAATTCAGAAAATGGTATGGCGTACCAGGTCCAAATTTAACCATTTTTTATAACTTGAGAAATCAAAACAATATGTCCTTTTTAGGATTATACTGTTTAAACAGATAAAGAAAAAACCAAATCTATAATTAGTTTGAGACCGGACCAGTTTGAACTCTATATCTATTTCGGTTCGGTCTAGTTTTGACCCATACAGGTAAACAACTCTAGTTCGTTATAGTAGTTTATAGTGGAACTAAGCAATGATAACAAGTCTACTCAATTGCAGCTCAACGGTTCTCTGTTTTTCACTTACATACATACATAATTACAAATCTTATTGTTTTTGCAATAATGCAAAACAAGTGTCTAGACATTTAGAAAGAAGTCAGATTTAGAGCAAGCTTATTTTTATGATGAAAAACATTAAGTCAATTCATAAGTCCGGTCAAAGTCAATGTATACTTAACGATCATGCATCGACTCGAATGGCACACATGAAGTCAAGCACATGCACCTTCTGGTTCGCATTTTGTTATCACATCGAACAATACACAACAGCTAATTGCTGCATCCCCATGAGCTCAGACAATCCAATTAATAAAAACGACTGAACCAGAAATTCAAGATTTTATATAAAACCCATGTTCCACCCAGCACAAATAAACTCCAATAACAGGGCTCATCAGTAACATATGCTCACCCTAAAATACCCCTAAATGATAATAAAGCATATCCAAACAAATCATTACCAAATTTCAACAAAAAGCAAAAAGGGTGCCCAATGCCCAAGAATATCATCATACAGTATGAAATTATCCTAAATGATAGTAAGCTCTCATGAATCACATCTAGAGTTTAGATGGATATCGTTTGGCCTGCTCCTGGACTTTTTTCTTGTATTCAGCTCGATTCTGCACAAAGTGGCACATATTAAAATATCCATTGCAGCATAAGCTCTCAATTTACACCATAAATTCCTGAAAAAGTATAGGATGTTTACCGTAACATAGAGAGCATAACATTCATGTTGAGCAGGACTACCAGGATTTGGGGTGTCCAACAAATCTTGGATGCCACAAAGGATTTGCTTAACTGTAATTGCTGGTCTCCACCCCTAGAAACATTTACATACAGACAACCAAATGTTACTAATAAAAACAAACGACCATAATATCGATGCTTTTTCTTTAATTTATTATTAGTTGTTGTCAAATCACTTACACTGCCTTCACTAAGGATCGATAGACAAACCATTCCAGATTGATAAACATTGAGATGAAAAAAGTTACTTGGGAAGTTACATTTTGGGGGTTTACTTGGATAATCCTCGGTGAAAATGAGGGTAAGTGGATAATAACCACCCTCCCAATCAGTCTGCAAAGTCAAACAAAAGAGAGAAGAGCCCAGTGTTAGGATCAATAATCACAGTGACAGATTATGTGTAGCAAATGACCATGGTCAAACAGGCTGCATACGCAATTCAGGGGCTATTTGAAGTTGTATTTTGAACATGATCATGTCAAATAGAATAATCAGATTTACATAATCAATAGTGACAAACAAGTGCAAGGATGGTGTTTGGTTGTGCTGTCGAATTTTCAATATCTACAGATTTACATGTTAAATGACCTCTAAATAATCAGAATCAGTTCTAATAGGGCTATTTCTAAAATTGATTAATTGATCCCTCATGACTACAAACCACAATAATTAGACACTCATGGCTTCCATTTCAGCACACTAACAACAACAATAAACACAAACCACAGAAATAAAGATTAACTTTGCCAAGAAAGGTAATCAAAAGTACAAAAAATTTGCCAATGTGGATATGAATACTTTTTCGCACATCAAAAGAAGTAGAAGTTCGATCTAAAAATTTTATACTTCCACTCATTTTGACAAGTGAGATAACTCCTCATATCCCCACATTGACAAATTCTGGTATATTTAATTATGTATTACGGCAAATTTTTCAGCAAAAAAGACAAATGTCACAAATAGAAACAAACAACGTGATTTCACTTTTGTTCCAATGAGAAATGATTCGACTTCCTGAAGATATGCGTAAATTACATGCCTAAAGACACATGTCATTGATACATAGATTCTATAGGAAGTGGACCATTTTCTAGCACCCATATATCAGTGACATCTTTGGACATTCAATTAAACACATCATCACGCACCAATCACTTCTTTATTCCAACACGAACACATGCTTTTTTATCATTTCAATTTGATCATCAGAGTTTATGTCCACATTGTCTAAAACATTAACCATATCATAATTAAAAGCGCGACTTGAAACATCAATGACCATATTAAAACGAAGATAACGTGCCCACGCAATCCACTTTTACCGCTTCAACCAAGCCAAACTTTTAATGACCCACATTGCAAATTTACCACATAACTAAAAAAAGTGACCATATCGCGCGACGTAAGTCGATTTTAACCGCTTCAACCAATCTATCTACACTTTCAAGAACCCACATTGCAATTTTACCACATTGAAACAAACAAAACCAAAGATTGGAAAATAAAAAAGAACTTACCCCAGCCTTGCCAGGAACAATACAATTCCATTTCATCAAATTGACAGAACCATCAGGAAGAGATTCAGGCTTAGCCACGAAACCCTACTCAATCAAAATTAATAAAATTAAAACAATGGCATAATAATAAATGTAGGGTTTAAGAAAAAGAGGGGATGGTGGGACCCACATGAGGATGATTCTTGCGCCATGCTTTTCGTTCCTCGGTGAGACGACCACGAGCAACACCACCGCCTGACATTTTTTTAGTTCTGATCGCACCCCTAAATTCTAGCAGCGAAAGTTGTTACTGTATTTGTATGTGATTTGACGCAAACTGTATTGTATGTGGGTAGTTGTTTCGACTACTTAGCTTTATTTTATTTACATTTTTACCCCGTATTGTTTAACCTTTGTTTTATTTTTCTTTGAGAAAATTCTCAAATCGGTTAAAAAACACTTGAGTTGTCCGTGACTCGGTCATCAATAGCGCTAGACCGCTCAATTGCTCGGTCATCAATAGCGCTAGACCGCTCAATTGCTCGATTTTACTCAATTTTTGACACGTGTCATTTTATTGTATTCTTTTATGTACAAAAAAGTACAATTTTTGTACTACTTTTTTTGTCATGCTCGACAGTCGACTGCTCAACTGCTCGACTCTACCAAATTTTTGACACGTGTCACAATTTAAGTGGAGTCAAGCAGTTGAGCATGACCAAAATAAGAGAAGGGTGTCATTGGTGACCAAATCATGGACTACTCAAGTTTTTTTTTTTTTTTTTTTTTTTTTTTTTTTTTTTTTTTTTTTTTAGTTTAAGAATTTTCTCTTTTCTTTTTATTTTTCACCTTCCAATAAAAATCTCAAAAATATTTAAATCGGCGAAGAAAACCTTATTCCGTACATTTGTACTCAATGCCGATCATAGACTATTCCTCAAGGGTCTACTCTCAGGCATTGAGCACTTGTTTTTTGAGCTAGAATTTGAGATTGAACTCATAACCTATTTATTCAAAACCTTTATTGACAAGTCAATTGAATGTTTGCGGTGAAAGAGTGATACCACTTTAAGTCTTGTAAAATACGTAGTACGTCATTTTCGAATGCATTTCTGAGATAAGTTTTTGGTTATAGTTGAATTGAACCGATAATAACTTAATTGTGTGATGTAGCAAAATAAAAATATCTTGTTTGCCAGTTAAAACTAAAACTGAAGCTTATTTTAGTCAAAATTGAATCATTCTGATTTTATATAGTTAGATAGATAATACGATTACCTGAAGACTATTTTTTCGTTTTATATTTAGGTGCAAAGTAACGTTATATTATAATTGGTCCATATAAATTACAATTAACTCCAAAAAAAAACTAAGAAAAAAGAGTTCATTATATATAACTTTAATGTACTTACGTATAAAATTATTGATTTACATAATTGTGTAACTTTATAAATGTAACAGATTGCTATAGAATAAAATTTATTCAAAAATAATATAGCTAAAATGATCATTGCATCAAAAACCCCGTGTTCTACACGGGGTTATAATTTAGAAGTACAAATTCTTAAGTGATCCCAATAACAATGCAACCATGTTGATTTATTTAATCACTGTAATGGTAGTCATTCAATAAAGACAACAGTTAAGGTTGATTTATCTCCTAACCGTTTGACGGTTACAAAAACTATTTGATCCAGTATCATACCATTAATAGGTTAAAGCAATAGCCGAAATGTTTTGTTATGCATTTTCTTAATCATTAACTAGTTACTGGTCGGGTACCCATGTATTGTGATGGCGGATATTCGTGTAATTAAATCTTCCGACAAGTATATATTATTATGTTATATGATTTTAATATAATATAATTTTACTGGTGATGTTGCTAAAGTTGTTCACGATGATGAATAAATAAGAAGAATTTATATTAGCAATTATTAATTGTATTATGTATAATATCACTATGTAATACTTGTCGCAAATAACTCTAATATCGTATAAAATTTTCAAATTGACTGTAATATAATTTTAAATATGCTATACAATTCATAGTTGTCAGGATCCCGATCCTGATCTTAAGATCTTACGATTTTACGATATTACAAAGCTAAAACGATCTGGGTCCTATGTAGGATCTTATCACACTTAAGATCTTATAAGATCCCGATCTTGATCATAGGATCTTAAAGTCTAACACGATCCGATCTTACTTTTATCAAATCAAAAACTAAAAAACTAATGAGTTATGGATCATGTGTTATAGAATTTAAAAAATAACATTTTAATCTTTTTAAACATTTCATATTCATAATTTAAGACAAAATTTTCATGAAACATTCATATAATTTTGTGTTATTGATATATAATAATTTGTAGATTTGGATAATATTAAATAAACTATTACGAAAATGACATTATAGTGGGATCTTAAGATCTCGATCCGATCTTACGATTTCGATCTTGTAAAAGCGAAAACGATCTTGAATAGAATCCCGATCTTGAAACCTTGCTATATATATTATGTTAGTAACTAAATATCTTCAATTTGGAATGGTTTGTGTGAATGTTGTTACACGTTTTTAATAATCATTATTGATAGTTATGATTTTTAGTGAGACTTATTGCAATAAGTAAATATATCACTGATCAAGTTATTTATTAGCTTTGGTAGTTTTATTTGATAGCAAAAATAACACATTTTCACATTAAGCAAGTGAATTGTCTTAAAAATTAAGCATTTTATTTTAAGAAGAGTAAACTACACCGTTCGTCCTTGTGGTTTGCGCTGACTGAAGTCGTTAGTCCTTTGACCAAAAAAGTGCACCGTTCGACCTTAAGTGGCAAACGTTATGCGCCATTTGTCCCTCCCTCTAACAGAGCCTACTAACGCTCATTAAGTCAGGTCCAAATGAGGGTATTTTAGTCTTTTTCCTTTTATTTTTAACTTCATCTTTTTCCTTTATATATCTCGAACTATCACCACCTACCACCATCTCTTATACTCATCTTTATCATCACCTACCACCATCATCTTATTTCTAAAAATACATAAAATCATCAAAACACTAATAATCATTCACCTATCATTCACCATGACACACATATTCATCTTGACCAAATTCAAAAACAAAATCACTTCCAATAACATATACATCAAAACTAACAAAAGATTTATCAAAACAAAATCACTTCCATCATCATCATCATCATCATCATCATCTTGTCACCACCACTGATGGCCATCTCGTCATTGCCATCAAGCCCACACTACTGTGATCCCAACTAAAATTATGCAAAACAGAATTTCAAAGGTATTTTGATTATCAGATCTAGAAGAAAATTTCTTAGTATCTCCATTTAGCTGATGAAGATGGTGTTGCGGTGGTTAATGGTGGTGGGTCTTGATTTTGTGGTTAGTGACGTAACGGCGTCGTTATATGCTTGGCCCATACCACAACAATCTCAACAACAAACCTGAACACCATGGTTGTGTTCTTGGGTAACCTGATTACTAAAAGTGAATCAACTGGTACTGGTGTCTTATTACCTTGTCAAGTCGGAGCCTCGGTTGAACCCAACAAAAAAAGTGAACCCACTGCTACACCATCTTTCTTGTTGCGTATATACATTATAAAATCATTGATCATAAGACCATGTTATATCTATTATTTTCGAGGGTGTTTGGATTGCTCAGTTAAATCATTTGCGTTTTTTCAGATAATTTCGGAATTTAATTGTTGGATTTGGATACGGATTTGATAATCATTTGTATTAGATTTGTTATGAATTTTTATTGTGATTAGTGTTTTTGGATATGGAGATGGGGGTGTTGGTGTTCGTGGTTTTTTATTTGGCTGATACATGGAAGAAGATGAGTGGTGATAGGTCAGGTGAGTTAGGAACTGAGTTGCTATAGTGCGTGCGTGTTTGTGGATCTGAGTTTCGGTCAAGGGAGTAGATCTACATCCACATTCTAAATAAAAAGTCTAATGTACTTAATATGTGTCATAATAAGTAAGATAGCAGTTGTTGGCTTGATAGTCTCAATCTGTTATGAATGATATGTGAAAGAATTTTTTTGAGATCCGAATCTCTTATGAATTTTTAGCTGGATAAGTGGTGGTTGACTTTGAAGGATAGAGGTGGTGTAAGTGTTGATAAACGGAGAAGATGGATTAAAGAGAGAAAGAGTAAAAAGACTAAAATACCCTCACATGGGTACCACATGGGGGGATTTAACGAGCGTTAGTGGGCCTCGTTAGGGGAAGGGACAAACGGCGCATAACGTTTGCCACTTAAGGTCGAACGGTGTAATTTTTTTGGTCGAAGGACTAACGGCTACAGTCAACGCAAACCACAAGGACGAACGTTGTAATTTACTCTTTTAAGAAGGTTCCAAATACATTATAAAGTAGTATACATTTGTTGAATCAACCTTCATCCCAACCACTCACTCTAATTTAAGATTTACCACATAAAGATTAGACAAATCAAGGGCTACTGGAATTAGGCCATATGATATATTGGAGATTTAAAGCTAATCAACTCAAACATAAAATAATTGCTTGGTTAAGAAAACGATCAACTTATTTTGAACCATTATAAGACTAGATGTAATAGGACAAAGCTTAATGCGTAGAAGTATCATTAACGCATAATGCTTTGTTATAACACCCTACCAACGACATGTTATGAACCACCTTTGAAGGTGATTTGGCCATCTTGATCATTGTTGGTGTGTGTGAATGTTATTATGGGGTAGGTTTTTTTCAAGTGACATATGTTTATGTAATTGGTTTGCTAATCACTACTACAATGTTTGTTGATTGATTTGATGAACACTAAATGCTGAAATAACAGCGATGTGACTAAGTCCAGTCTAAAGGTTCGTTTGGTAGGACGGAATGAAATACCAAATGAATGAAATAGACGACGTAATAAGATAAATAATGTAATGTAATGATTTTTTACCATTATCGTCGTGTTTGGTTGGTATGATAGATCGAAATCAATAAGAAAAAGACTAAAATACTCATTGATTACAGAAAGTTTATTTAATGTAATCAGTTAACGATGGACTTTTATGTATTTTATTATTTACACAAATCGGCAATGTTGGTGGCCAGTTGCGTCTAGGCGGTGATTAATGGGTCATTCATTGTAATGATTAATGAATCATTAAATTTTATAACCATAAACAAACAAGATATTTCTATTCAATCGTAATAATCCTCTTTATTATCACTTTGATTACAACATACTCCCTCCGTCCCATATTAAATGTTCAGGTTTGACGTTTCAAGCCTTTCTTTATACCTTAAATATTTTTGCTTGTGTTATATAGTATATTATAAAAATTTTACACAATGAAAATATTCATATATTTTGTATCAAGTATTATTTTACACAAATAAAAATATTTAAAGGAAAAGTTGAGTAAGAAAGACTTTAAAAAGTCAAACAGGACATTTAATATGGAACGGATGGAGTACAAAACACTGCGTAAGAGAAATAAGCAAAACTTATTATTTTAGACTTGTAAAGTATCAAACTTTATCTATACTATATATAAATGAAAAAACAAAAAGTGAAAAGTGAAAGTTTGAGACTAAAAAAAGGAAATGTTGAAACTATTTGTTTTAAAAGTAAACTATTACTCTCTCCGTCCCATATTAAATGTAATGTTTGACTTTTTAAAGTTTTTCTTTCTCAACTTTGACCTTAAATGTTTGTGTTTGAGTAATATAATACTTGATACAAAATATATGAATGGGTTAAGTTTTAAATGTATTTTCATTGAGTATAATTTTATAAAATACTATATAACATAATCAAAATTATTTAAAGTCAAAGTTGATAAAGAAAGACTTGAAAAGTCAAACATGAACATTTATTATGGGACGGAGGAAGTAATACACATGGAAAATCGGGTTGAGCTGGGGATGCTTCAACCCGACTGGTTGACCCGGTTTAATTTGACCCAACCCGTCAGGTTGAACCGGTTTAGATTGACCCATTTCTCTACCGAAATGGTTCAACCGATTGAACCACCCGGGTCGCACTGAATTTCAAAACATTTTAGATGCACCTACAAAAATGGATGCATCTTCATTCAAATTTTCTCTCCAAAATTAAAATGTGTGGCTATAATTACTTCTTACTCTTTTCATTTTAATTATTCTTTACTTTCTGTAATCTCTAAATCCTTAAATTTTTAGGTGGCGTTTAGTTGGAAAATATTTTCTTTCATTTCCTATTTCTTGTTTTGTAGAAAAAGGGAGGGGAATTTGATTTCCACAAAACAATAGAAAATTTAGAAAACGCGTTTAGTTTGAGAAACATGTGTTTGTGTTTTCCATTTTCCAAAACTAGAAAACATGTTTAAGTGTTGTTGTTTTATATCTCAATTCACTATTCACCTCAGTAATATTATAAAAACATCTTAAAAAACACAAAAACAAATATTATAAACTAACCAACTAATAACTAAAAAATCTAATAAGAGAAAGTAAAGAAATTAAAAGAGTAAAATATAATATCAAATAACGCTTTCGTCTGTTTTTTTATGTTTTCGTCCGATATTTTACGTTTTTGTCCGTTTTGTTTGTTTTTTACGTTTTCGTCTGTTTTTTTACGTTTTCGTCTAATTTTTTACGTTTTCGTCTAATTTTTTACGTTTTCTTCAGATTTTTGACTTTTTCATCTGTTTTTTTACATTTTTTGTCAGCTTTTTTATGTTTTCGTCTGATTTTTTGGGTTTTCGTTAGTTTTTTTCTGTTTTCGTCTGTGTTTTTACGTTTTCGTTAGATTTTTTACAGTTTCGTCTGTTTATTTTACAATTTCTTCAGTCGTTTTACATTTTATGTCTGTTTTTTTTACGTTTTCGTTATATTTTTTTACAGTTTCATCAGTTAATTTTACATTTTCTTCAGTCTCTTTACGTTTTCGTCAGTTTTTTTACGTTTTCATCCCATTTTTTATGTTTTCGTCCGTTTCTTTACACTTTTGTCAGATTTTTTACATTTTCGTCAGATTTTTTACGTTTTCGTCAGATTTATTACATTTTCGTCAGATTTTTAACGTTTTCGCCATATTTTTTATGTTTTTGTCCATTTTCTTATGTTTTCGTCCACTTTTTTTTCTTTTTTGTTTGAATTTGTATGTTTCCATCTGTTTGTTTTTACGTTTTTTCAGATTTTTTATGCATTTGTCCATTTTTTAATATTTTCATTTTTTTATTTCTTCCGATTTTTACTTTTCCTTTCGATTTTTTACGTTTACATCAATCTTTGTCTGATTTTTATGTTTCATCTTTCCTTTACGTTTTCATCTTTGATTTATGTTTTTCTAGGTTTCGTCTAACAAAAACGTAGAAGAATAGACGTAAATGTAAATAAATGTAAGTAAACGCAAAAAATGGATAAAAACGTAAAAAAACTTAAAAGAACGGACGAAAACGTAAGAAAACATAAAAAAAAAATGAGCGATAACGGATGAATATGTAAAACACCCCACGAAAAAGTAAAAAAAGAAAACGAAAATGGACGACAAAGTAAGGAAACGTACGAAAACGTTAAAAAGGGACAAAAACGTAAAAAAAAAATAACATAAAAAATCTGACGAAAACGTAAAAAATTGACGAAAACATAAAAAATCTGACAAAAACAAAAAAAAAATCTGACGAAAACGTAAAAAACGGACGAAAACGTTAAAAGTCTTACGAAAAAGTAAAAAATCTGACGAAAACGTAAAAAAAACGGATGAAAACGTTAAAAATCTTACGAAAATGTAAAAAATGGACGAAAACGTAAAAAAATGGAAGAAAACGTAAAAAATCTGACGAAAACGTAAAAAAACAAAAGAAAACGTAAATAATCTGACGAAAACGTAGAAAATGGACGAAAACGTAAAAAATAGACGAAAAAGTAAAAAATCTTACGAAAACGTAAAAAACAGACAAAAACGTAAAAAGTCAGATGAAAATGTAAAAAATCTGACGAAAACACAAAAAATCTGACGAAAACGTAAAAAATTTGAGGAAAACGTTAAAAAACGGACGATAACGTAAAAAGTCTGACGAAAAAGTAAAAAATCTGATGAAAACGTAAAAAAACGAACGAAAATGTAAAAAGTCTGACGAAAACGTAAAAAAACGGACGTAAAAGTAAAAAATCTGACGAAAACGTAAAAAGTCTGACGAAAAAGTAAAAAGTCTGACGAGAAAGTAAAAAATCTGACGAAAACGTAAAAAAACAGACGAAAATGTAAAAAGTTTGACAAAAACGTAAAAAAACGGACGAAAACGTAAAAAATCTGACGAAAACGTAAAAAATTTGATGAAAACGTAAAAAACCGGACGATAACGTAAAAAATCTGGCGAAAAAGTAAAAAATCTGACGAAAACGTAAAAAAACGGATAAAAATGTAAAATATCTGAAGAAAACGTAAAAAAAAGGGACCAAAGCGTAAAAAATCTGACGAAAACGTAAAAAAATGACCAAAACTTACAAAAACAGACTAAAACGTAAAGAATCGGACGAAAATGTAAAAAATTTGACGAAACATAAAAAATCTGACCAAAACAGAAAAAAAAACGGACGAAAACGTAAAAAATCGGGTGAAAACGTAAAAAATCGGACGTAAATGTAAAAAATCTGACAAAAACATAAAAAAACGGACGAAAATGTAAAAAATCGAACGAAAACTTATTAAACCTGACAAAAACGTAAAAAACTGATGAAAACGAAAAAAATCAGACGAAAACGTGGAAAACCTGACGAAAACGTAAAAAAACGGAGGAAGACGTAAAAAAGCAGAGGAAGACGTAAAAAATCGGCGAAAACATAAAAAATCTGACGAAAACGTAAAAAAATGGACGAAAACGTAAAAAGTCAGTCGAAAACGTAAAACAACTGACGAAAACGGATTTGGGGTATTTTAAATTCTTAATGGAAAATAGGGGAAAACAAAAAAAAATGTTTTGTAGTTTTGTGTATTAATAGAAATTTTGTGTTTTGTAGAGAATTTTACTGAAAAACACTAATTTGAACGCAATCCCTGTTTTTCTTGTCTTTTACAAAACATTTTGTGAAAAACACACCCTTATTTTTTTTTTTTCATTTTTCACTCATAAATTTCTTGTCACAAAAACTATTTGCTACTCGTCCCCAAACATTTCTTCCAAAACAAAACTAAAACACCGACGAAGAAGAAAGAAAAAGAAAGAAAAGTGAGACAGCTAGATTTACTCAAAGCAACCACCAGATGTCGGAATATAAAACGCGGACATCTCATCATGTTTTCCAATAACTGCCATTGAAACCAAACAAACCTTAATTCCAAAGCATCCCCACTTGATTTACACACCCCAACAACCCAAATCAGCTCAATTGTCCCCATCACCTTAACCACCATCAAACCAAACATCTCTTCAAACACCACACATCATCACACACACACACACTAAAAAAACAAAAAATGAAGTTCCACTTATTACACAACACCCGCAGGAGCAAAAACTCATCACCTTTAGATTCATCAACTGATGCAAATAATGTAAATAAATCTCCAGCTAATATATTATGGATTATATTCCACTGCTTATGTTGCCTCATTTCATTGACCTTAGGATTCAAGATTCTCACGTTTATTATTCTACCTCGTACTTACTACTACAACAACCTCATCAGGAGACATTTCTGGAACCTTAACTTTCACTACTTCCTTAAAGAAAACCGCCACCTTGTTTAATGAAACTACAGATGTGGTGGTACCCACTAGCAGAGTTGTTGTGGGTCGCCATGGGATCCGGATCCGACCCTGGCCCCACCCGGATCCGAATGAGGTCATGAAAGCTCATAGGATTATAGAGAGTGTGCAACGGGAGCAGAAGGTGATGTATGGTGTTAAGAATGGTAGGAGTTTGATTGTTGTTACGCCGACTTATGTTCGGACTTTCCAAGCGTTGCATTTGACTGGTTTGATGCATACTTTGATGAATGTGCAATATGATGTTGTGTGGATTGTGGTGGAGGCTGGTGGGGTGAGTAATGAGACGGAGGGTTTGTTAGCGAAAGCGAGAGGGAGGGCGGGGCTTGAGGTTAAGCATATTGGGTTTGAGAAGAAGATGCCGGTTTTTTGGAGTGGGAGGCATGAATTGGAATCTGAAATGCGGCTGCACGCCTTGAGGTATGGTTTATTGATTTGTGTCTGAAGTTGATGTAGGGTGTTTGGGATTGCTTATGTAGGTGCTTATATGCTTGTTTTTGGCGGTTTTGAGTGTTTAGATGAAACTGATTATTTGCTTATTTTTAGAGTAAATAGACACCTTATAAAATTAAGTATAAATGAGGGGTGTTTTTTGGGATTGCTTATCTCAAAGTGCTTATATGCTTAGATTCACATGCTTATTTCCTACGGTATACGATAAGCAGACAAATTATCCCTACACTCAAAACTGCTGGTCTGCTTCAAATAGGCTGGTATAAATACTTAAAATAGGGAATCCCATAACCTCCTTATTGACTTATTTTATCATGATGTGATTATAATAGATTAATGTATGCAATTGTTGATGAATGATGATTCAGAGTTGTGAGAGAAGAGAAGCTAGATGGGATTGTGATGTTTGCTGATGATAGTAATATGCATAGTTTAGAACTGTTTGACGAGGTTCAAAAAGTGGAATGGATCGGGGCTGTTTCCGTTGGGATTATTGCTCATTCAAGTCGTTCTGATAAAGAGCCCTTTGAGGTTGTAAAGAAAGTAGAAAAATTAGATGAGAAGAAATCAGCATTACCAGTCCAAGGTCCGGCTTGTAATTCATCTGATAAGTTAATCGGTTGGCACACGTTTGATTCGCGTGTGTACCAACAGAAGAGTGCGAATTACATTGGTGATATGGCGGTTGTGTTGCCTAGGAAGGTGGAGTGGTGTGGGTTTGTGATGAACTCGAGGTTGGTTTGGGAAGAATCTGAGTTTAGGCCTGATTGGATTAAGGATCTGGATATGGTGGTTGGTGCTGGTGGTGATGGCATTAGTGAAATTGGAAGTCCTCTGTCGTTTGTTGAAGATTCTTCTATGGTGGAGCCACTAGGCGGATGTGGGAAGAAAGTGATGATGTGGTGGCTTCGTGCTGAGGCTCGTGCAGACAGCAAATTTCCTGCTGGGTTAGTCTTCATACTTGAGTTGATATTTAAGATTAGTATTTCTTTGATAATGCCTATAATTTACCTAATTATGTATTCTTAACTATAGCACTTTTTAGTTATGTTAGTCACATAGGTGTTGCTGTTCATTTTAGGTTCAGAACGTTAGAAAAAATATTAGACAACCGAACAAATTATGTTTGTGTGTCTTAACACACAAGGTTTTCTTGGGGGTAATCTTTGTGTCCAGCCTTTGGCCAGTTAGGACCCAGTGGCATCCACTGCCACTAACATTCAAACCAGACGAAGCGCTTCTCAAAGGAAAACTGTAAGCTCTCTCTTAAGAAAAAGTGTGCGGCCCTCACAAGAATGTGGCACCGAGAGGGATTCCGCCCGATCCTTCGGGTTAACTGTTATTAAGAAGATAAACTATTTTACAGAATGTTATAAACTCAAAAACAAATTTCCGAAACAAACTAAATTAGAAACCCCGACCTTCTATGCCTTGAGTTCAGACTCATATTTCATAACCTGAAATCCAGAAGCTCCCACCTAAACTTTATTTCTGTTTTGTTGGTTCAAATATAACATGAGTCATATTGGATAAGATAATAGTATGTAGCAAATACTAGAGGTGGCAATAGTTTGACTCATTTATGTATAAATATGTTTATTTGAGTTATGGCGTGTTACCGGACCCGACTGACTAGCCTATATTACCACCAAAAAAAACTGAATTTGCATGGTCCTAATACATATAAACCTATCCCCAGCTGTTTTGCCGAACTTCATTATGTGAATTATGCTCAACTTTCGGTGTGTTAAGTGCGTCCGTTTAGCAAGGAAGTCAAGGTCAAGTATCCTTTAGGTCTCTAGGATCAAGATTATAGCAACAGTCTTATTTTTTTTCTGAGTCACTTCTGTGATGCAGATGGACGATTGACCCTCAGCTAGAGGTGACAGTGCCAGCAAAGCGAACCCCATGGCCTGAACTCTCACCTAACACTGAGAAAATGATGAGGGACATTCGAGAAAATGCTCAAAAGATCCCGAGAAAATCTAGATCAAAACGCAGCTCACGAGGTAAAAGAAAACACGAAGCTAAAAACACAGATACACATGTTGTGGTTAGAAGTTCTGGAGAAAGAAGAGAATAGTAGAGCTTTTGTAAGAAGATGAGTAAAAGATCTTATAGTTATTGATTTGATACAGAATACTCCTGCCAACCATACAAGATTAAAGGTGTCCAACTGTCCATTATGTTATTCTTTCTGTAAAAGTTTTGATTCAATTAAATTCAGTTGTTGGCTATAGTCTTTGATTATCAAAAGGAACTCAAATATATCAGTGTTCATAGATACCAGTGTTAAAAATTTCAATTCATTTTAGTTATTTTATTCTCCCTTTGTGTAAATTCTACTTTATACTTAACTATGTACCACCCTGTTATCATATGATAAAAAATTGTTTCACGGTCGGGTTTGGGTTCATGCCTTGCTCAAGCCCGTCTTTTTATTTGTTTGTATCTGAATAAAGCTTAAATCAATACCCAAAAAAAGTTGAGTTCGTTCATGTCTGTTTGGACCAACTGGTTCTAAACCAGAAACCGGACAGACAATGAACTTTGTATATTATTTGGTCTGGTCCTTTTTTCTAATAGTCTTGACTTTTGGGTTTTGGTCCTTCAAAACATTGCACAACTATGTAAAATGTACAACTTAGGGTGTGTTTGGCATTTCTATATAAAGATGTTCATTGCTTTTAAAATAAGCAACTCTGCTGTTGTCCCACAACAGCTTCTAAAATTAGAGGGAAAGAGATGAAACTTCAAGCATAATCAATTACTAATAAAATTGCACATGGGTTAATCATGCAAGAAAATGTGACAAATAATAGCATATTTAATAATTTGCATTGGTGGGAATGGGGTTTTAGTGGAGGAGATGAAAGTTTTGGTTGCTGTAGACCCATGAGGTTGGATCATCCAGCTGTTTGCATTGACCCTATTAGAATGAATCTTTACCAAAGTGTCCTGAAAAAAAAATAAACCTGTACATGTAGCTCTTGCCGGTATCCAATCCAATCACAACGTCTACCCGTGTGGTTACTAAATCCAGTCAATTATATTGTCTTGCCGCAGTTCTCATATATTTTTTGAACCATAACCAAGTTCGTGACGACGTTTCTACCCATACTTAAAACCAACCACTGTTATGATTATACGTACAAGTTGTCAATATAAGCGCTTGAAACATTATTTAAACCAGAAAAGCAGGTTGCCATTAGAGTTAAATACTCTTAAGGCTCTAATTAGAAAAACTAAAATCTGTCATCATTGACTTATTTAATACTAAAAGTCAATTGGGGTTGCTTCTATTTCTATGCATTCTATTTGGATTAGATGAGATCCATTACTCATTTTTAATTCATAGTTGTAAAGTCATTTTCTTGCCATCATTCTATTTTTGCAACTCATACAAATAAATATCCCTCATCAAGGTCCCATTTATAATATCATTTCATTTCTTGAACACAAAAAATGGTTGCTGTGTACAACAAAGAGCTATTAAGCTGGTATCTAATAACACTAAAACTAAAACAAACCTTAGATGCCGGACTCCCAAGTACTAGTCGCTCAGTCGAGTCTCTAGACAATCAGCAGCCGTCCGAAACACTCCAGATTGAGATCAATGGTGATCATGAAGATCCGAAAGATGGTCCAAAATCACCTGAATCAGAATGGATAATCACTGTTAGAGAAAAACTTGATATAGCCCAGAAAGATGATGTAGCTGGTACTTGGGGAAAACTATGCATATATAAAGTCCCTCAGTATTTGCGTGATGGCGAAGATAAAGCCTATGTACCAACTATTGTCTCTTTAGGACCATACCATCATGGGAAAAAACGCCTTCGGGGCATGGATCGTCATAAGTGGAGGGCATTTTACCAGATACTTAAACGTCATAAACAAGATGCTAAGTTGTATCTTGATACGATCAAACAACTTGAAGAAAGAGCACGGGATTGCTATGAAGGAAATATTACTATTAGTAGTAATGATTTTGTTGAAATGATGGTTCTTGATGGTTGTTTTGTTCTCGAGCTATTTCGTGGGGCGGCTGAGGGGTTTTCGGCTCTTGGTTATTCTCGATGTGATCCTGTGTTCGCAATGAGGGGATCGATGCATTCGATTCAGAGGGACATGATAATGCTAGAGAATCAGATTCCTTTGTTTATACTTGACACATTATTAGGCCTTCAGTTTGGTCAGCCTGACCAGAAAGGCTTTGTAGCAAGGCTCGCACTACAGTTTTTTGACCCATTAATGCCTACAGACGAACCGTTGACTAAGAGTGGTCGGAACAAAATGGAAACGTCACTCGAGTATCAAGCCTCGTTTGACCCATTGTCTGACCAATCTTATCTTCACTGTCTTCATGTGTTTAGGCAGAGTTTGTTGAGGAGAGGACCACAGATGGAACCAAGACGATGGATCAAAAGATGGTCACATAGTAACCGTGTTGCTGACAAACGTAGGACACAGTTAATTCACTGTGTGACTGAGCTTAAAGAAGCAGGAATCAAGTTCAGAAGAAGAAAAACTGATCGTTTCTGGGATATCAAGTTTGAGGACGGGGTCTTAAAGATACCACGGTTGTTAATCCACGATGGGACCAAATCGCTTTTCTTAAACCTCATAGCATTCGAGCAGTCACATCTGGACTGCGGGAATGAAATTACATCATATGTGATCTTCATGGACAATTTGATTAACTCACAGGAGGATGTTGGTTACCTTCATTACTGTGGGATTTTCGAGCATTGGTTAGGGAGTGATGCAGATGTTGCTGATCTGTTCAATCGGCTATGTCAAGAGGTTGTTTTTGACATCAACAATAGTTACCTCTCTGAGTTATCAGAAAAGGTTAATCGGTTTTATAACCACAAGTGGAACTCGTGGCGCGCAAGCTTAATGCATAACTATTTTAGCAATCCTTGGGCTATTATTTCATTTTTTGCAGCTGTGATTTTATTGCTCCTCACTTCTGCACAGACGTTTTACGGTGTTTATGGTTATTACAAGCCACCTTCATGATGTACTTGGCTATGCCTATAGAGATTTTTATGGTTTGATTGTTTAAATTTGTTACATAATTGGGGTATATAACCTCAATTAGTTTGCCAAAAAAGGTTGCAAGTTAATGTTTCTTTGGGACAAAATATAATAATTGTAATATTTCAAGAATTACATACTTGGAATACACCATAAAGATATCTGCATTGTTCAACAAAAGATTTCTATAGAGTGGCATGTCGAGTCATTGTCATCAAGCAAGAAGCACGGCTTTTGATATATATGAAACATCGACAAATCATAAACCCGGAATTCTATATAACATAGATCAAATAGCATAAATACACATAGGTAAGTAGACATACGGGTTTAATGATCAAAGTGAACAGCCCTTTATAGAAAAACATAAGGTTCATTCATCTATAATCTTACTGCTAAGGAAAAACCTGTACGAAATGATAATCTAGATGGAAAAAACCATTACAAAGTTAAAGGTTAACTTCATCCCTACTAAGATGTGTATCCAGATGGTAATACATGAATTGGAAAAATATGAAATGGTTTAATCTTTCAGTCTCTCGGAAGAAGACTTGCACTCTCAGTTGAAGCTGCCCTCTTTCCATCGTACCTCTGTAAAAGAAACTACTTATTTAGTAAATCTATTACTAATATAATAGCTGAAATGTTTTGATAAAATGCGGCAGATGGGTACCTGTTTCCCAAAAGTAAATGGGACATATTTGTATTTGACCATATGCAGTATCTGCTTCTTCATGGTGAGAGCGAATAAGATGACCCAATAAAAAAGAAGTATAGGCCAAAAAACAGGCACATCGAACGCACTGAAGAATGTCAGCACAAAAGCAATGCAGAAGGCTTTGGTTATTGAGTACCTAGCATCAAAGAAGTACGATTATTGATATTGACTTTTTATTGAGTCATACATCCAGAAACACTATTGCGTCAATCAACTGAAGGGTGCAAAACTGAAAGAAAAAAAGCTACCAGCTGACCAGAACTTAACACTGAGCCCACACTAGCTGAAAAGACTACAGACAACAAAACAGAAATATGACCAGAGGATATCCATAACTGAAACTAAAAAGTATAGATGGTAACAAGATCAATTAGATCATCAATATGCATAAACTATGCACAAGGTTGATGGTATCAGAGTACTAGTTCGTGTCTTGCCAACAATTCACCTCATATATCATTTTAAACATTTATAAGGTATAGCAGTATTACCATGGATCAGAAGTTATATGTGGCTTGTAAAGAAAAGCAAACAAGCACATTGCCATAAACAAGAGGCAATTTGTGATGGTTTCTAAAAAGTTGAGAAGAAAATTATGCGGCTGCAAAAAACCTTACGCTTGCAGAATGAATCTGCATGTGTACATACATTTATGTCTCTTGATATTCGTTAAAGATATGGAACTTATAGTTGGATTAGTTGACATTATATCCCCGCTATCATTTAGATTAAACTTCTGATGCATTTATTTCATTGCTAATTATTCTCCCACACGAGTCTCGCTAGCTTGGATCATAGCTTGATTCACACAACCGCTGCCTCACAGAAACGTTTACTTGTCTCATTGTACCTTTTTTTAGGTCCCTACATTATTATAATGTGTTTATTAGTCATTAAATTATTTTATGCCATACATTCAAGTCATTAAACTTTTGTAAATCTTCGGGAAAGTCATCATTTTTAACCGGCTACTTAAAAATTTGACTGCTACTAGAAGACGATTTTAATAGCACAATGATCGAAATGAAGATAAATAGTGCAACGATTAAAGTGACCAATCTTGCAAAATACAATAACTCTTTAACCACAAGTTAAAATATTTCCTTCTATGAAACCCTAAACCCTTCTAATGGCGAGCATCACTACCATCGTACGCATTGTACAGAAACAGCCACTGCTACCAAAACACATAACCTCAAATCTGCATTAAACCTTAAACGCTTCATCACTAAAAAGGAGCACACTATCAAAGCCTTAAAATAAGAGATAAGTGGTGTGAATGAATCAAACCAAACTCATTTGTACATACCCACAACATGGCTTCCCATCTTAAGGTGTGAAAAAAACAACAATGACCGACGAGATTTGAAAAGCATTATTGCAAGCACAAGGATAATCCAAGTCTGACTCAAAAGCACTTGCAAGAATGGGTTATTAGTAACTATGGTTTACAGGTGAGTTAAGGGACAATATCGAATACAGTTAAGCAGTCTTTAGAGTATCTCTAACATGACTTTTGAGAGCTCTGATGAACAGGTAGGTAGTGAAAGCACTCAAGAACTCCAAAATTTGATCAAAGAGTTGGGTTATCGCAATGTTATGGATGTCAAAGATGTCCTCAACCATTCAGAAGAAAATGTAGTTGCGTTGACTGATGAAGAAATTATAGAGAGCGTTATTGGAACAGATAAAGATGATGAAGTTGATGATTAAAGTTCTACCACAGAGCCCCCTTCACGAAAGAGGCTATGAAAGCGGCAATCACATTGGATAATTTCTTGTTGAGCTATGAGAAAACAAAACCAGAAGTTCTTACAATGATAAGAAAAATAGAGATGACACTGAAGGTGGAATCGATTTCAACAAAAAACAAAAGACAATAGAATCGTTTTTCTAGAAACCTTTATAAATCATACATGAAATATTAAGTTTATAACAAATTATTAATATATATTCTATATGGGGTCTATAGAAATTATAAAAAGTATATTATCTTACAATTTTAGCGAATTATTAATTTAGCACCCTAACCCCGGATCAAGACATGCAAAAGAATTTATTTTAGCTAGTTTATTAATTAATCGAGTATTAATTTATCAAGTTTCTACTGTAGTAGGCAAGACTACTAAAAGATAGCCACCGTCATCAAACAATGAGAGTGAATTATAGCAAGTATTCAAAAATTATATCCCATAGATTCCAAGAATGAGAACAAAAAAACTAGATAAAGAAATGGGTGTAAAGGTTTAGTTGTGATTGAAGTAGTTGACAACTATTTTAGGTTGAAGAATATCGATACGAGGAAGTAAACACGTCTTTTAAGAAAAAGAAATGTTTGGAACGAAAAAAAGGGAAAAAAGCTATAAAAGAAATAGAATTAGATCCATTTTATTTTATTACCTTTTTTTTTTTTTTTTTTTTTTTTTTTCATCTTCATCTTCTTTTTCTACATTTTTTTCTTTTTCTCAATATTATTTATACTTTCTTTGTCAATATTCCTCTTCTAACTACTTCAATTACTAATAAATCTTTGACACTCATTTCATGAGCTAATTTCCAATATTCTCATTCTTGTAATGGCATGGATATTCATTTTGAAATACTTTATGTGATACTATCTTTTTGTTTTTGTATAGTCTAAGAAACTAGGGGTTTGATATCTTCGGACTGAAGTTGATGATCCGCCATTACAGGGATAGAGCATATAAGGTTACATGCGTATTTCGAGCGCGTGTTGGTTTTTGTCCGTATGACATGTAAGTTGGTAGCAAGGCTCGGCGTTAGAACAACTCAGGGTTTAAAGAAGGAAATATTTTAACATTGGTTAGCGATTTATTGTATTCTGTATGCATGCTCACTTTTGTTAAGTTATATTTTGTTCATTAAGCTCATTATAAGCTATTAGGCTACCAAAAGTGTGTGTTCATTGGGGCTTGTTAGTCGGTCAAAATAAAATGACTTGCCATAAAAGATTTAGGGGGCTTTTGTTTTAGCTTATATAAGGGATTTTTACTGGCCAAAAACTAAAACAATAATTACATAATAGAGAACTAAGATTATACATGGCTCCTTAAGAAAACATAAAAATAATTGCCCAAAAAAAAGATAATGCTTTTTACAATAGTTACAAGGTAAACGCTCAGAGACTCGCAAAACCACAATTGGTTATTGAAGATAATGCTTTTTACATGACATCCTAAAAGCATATAATGGGGGAATACCATACATAACTGTTTTTCACAGACCTATAGTATTCAAACTAAATAACTAATATCAACAATTTGTTGAGAAAGCCATTAATGACCAAAGTTTCTACCACTTATTAACAAGAAAAACCATAAACACATAACGACCAACTAACTACTCTTGATATAAGTACGTTTATGTGTGTTTACTATTTCCTATCCAATATCCTCCCCCCTTTTCCTTATGGTTCAACCCTAAATATGAACTGAACACCCTCTTGAGCACGGTAGTGCTAGATAATAGTTCACACCAAGTGATCCATAGTCAATGTGGTGCATCCGTGCATATGGCACATCTCATAAATCATGTCCACTTCAACTTCTTCATAGACGATGGCCGTATCAAAACCAAGCATCAAACTTACAATGGCATCATACTTATTGTAGTTATTCCTTCCTCCTCTCTATTATCCCATCAAGTTTCTATAACCATGCTATTTCTCAATCTTTAGAGACACTAAACAAGTCCCCATTTTCAAACACTTCACTATATCATACTATCATCCATAGTTTTCAAGACATCTTCATCAACGTGGTATGCAACTAACCTCCTATCGATTGGCGAGTTTTCTATTACAGAAATGCTAAGCATCCTAGTAAACCCTCCATGAGTAAAACTAAATTCTAAAAATAAAAACACAAATCTTTGTGGTATGCAACTAATTACATGATATACCCTTGCAAGCTCAAAACCTAGTTATTTCATTGTTCAAGATATACAAAAGTGGCTTGAATGCATAATAACACTATTAGCTATTGAAAAAGGCATTCACTTAGTATCTATTGCACAAATTTATCGACTTTAAGTAACTTCAATACCAACAACCCACCAATTCGCTTTACATCCATTGGTCAAAATCCTAATCTCAATACTTATCACCATAAATCAACACGCGCCTTTGCATCATTTCACCCGAAATTCAATACTTAATCAGTTAATCCTCAATCACCTAAACCTAACACATCACTAAATCAACAATTCAATTATAATCACAACCTTATATAAACAAAAACAGTAAAATTACCAAAACTTAAACTCGGGCAAACGGCGAACAAACGGGCGAAACTCATCCGAGCTTCGAGACGGCAAAGTAGGGCCATCATTCAAATCCTGAAACTCAGGATCAACTTGGGGAGACAAAAACCCAATAAGCAGATTCAATATATAAATCCCTAAAGCATAAGAGACAACATAAAACCCTTGTACAAACAACACACGAATAGTATAAATAAACGCGATCACGAAAAACCCGATCCAACGGTAGAGTAAGAAAGGGGTTGACTTGTCTAAAAGATGTTGGAAACGTTGTGACAAGACAAAAGCGTAACGTTGTACGGCTGCTGCTGGTGTGTCGGTTGAATGGAGTGAACCTGATGATGGTGATGGTGGTGGTGGTGTGGTGGTGGTCGGTGGTGGTTGTGGGGTAGTGGTGGCGGTTGTGGGGCCCGGATCCATCATGTTTTTTATTAAGGTTTTTGGGATTTGTTTTTTGTTGTGTGATGAAGAAACTGATTTGGGGTTAGATGTAGGGAGGAACAGGTACTTTGTGTTTGGGTAAATTTGGTTTTACATAAATCATTTAATTAAAATATTTCATTTTATTAAAGAAAAAATAAATACTTTTATTCATTTTGGTCGTCCTTTTTAATGTACAATTCTCGTTACTTGTCGGTTTATTAACGTTTTAAGTAAAATACATACTGGGATGAGGATTAGGATTACGATTCATACGATGATGACGTGTGTGATGATCTAACAGAAGATTAATTGAAAGTTAACTTTTATATTTCAGTTACATTTTGATTTTTTTACGTTGTATGAATAAATTATACGAAATGCTTAACCAATTTAGAATTTTGTAGAGAATTTTAACAGTATTTTAAGATTTATGGATACGAGAAAATCTAAAATGTTATTCCGCGAAGGGTAGCGTTGGTGTATAGTAGCATTAATTTATGTGTGCAATTTATTTTATTTATATATGAGTGTGAAATTATTAAGAGTTGAGAAAATTGATGGTTTAAAATGTAATTAAGTATTTAAATATTTAATAGTTTGCATTGCTGCATTTTAATTTAGCAATATTACTCATTTATTAAGTTTTCAGGTTTTAAGCAACTTTGTTCTAGATTAACTTGGGATCATACTACTCATTTCATCATGATTTTAATGTTCAAAACTATTACTTATGTTATTTTAACTTTAATTTCGTTTATAATAAAAGAAAGTGTTAAAAAAGCAATGACATTAGTTAAAGAGGAATGATTTTATTTTATTACTTTTTTTTAGCGGTAAATTTATTAAAGACTGGCAATGAGCTAGAAGAAACTACAAATAACAAAGCTAGGATTTTTCATCCAAGAGCTCCAATCAAAAGAAGAATTAGATCGACTAGAACACCAAGTAAAAGATAACCGAACAATCTCATCAAAGAGAAGATCTAAGCGAGGGTGATTGCTCCCAAACAAGACTTGGTTACGAAACTTCCAAATAGCCCACCATATGATATAACAAACGCCTTCAAACACATCCTTAAACCGCTTAGAGACTCGAAGATTGTTTAACCAAATAAGCCAATCATCATATGCGGTAAAGTCCTGAATATCTAATTCCCACCAATGCGCTACCTTAAGCAATAACCGACTAGCCAAATGACACGAGAAGAAAAGATGCAAAGTAGATTCCACTATAATACTACAAAGCGGGCAAATAATAGAGGGAATGTCAAGACCACGAAGAGATAGGTTCAACCTCGTGGGAAGCTTGTCCAAATAAACTTTCCATGCAAAAAAGTTGATCTTAATGGGAATAGTTTTAACCCATCTTGTAGGAACATCCATCTTTGGCAGAACAGAATCATCAATAAAATCACGGGCTGATTTCACCGAAAAGGCATATGAAGAATCCAACCTCCAAATCCATCTATCACTAATATTAGGGAGCATAATAGAGGAAGTACTTGCAATAAGAAGCTGGATCTTCTCCTCTTGAATGTCGCCTCGAGGAGGCCTTCTAAAGGAAGCATCAAGCGTAGGATCAATCAACTTAGAAGCCACACTAGAAAGCTTGTCTGTTTCCAACAAATAAAGTCGAGGATACACTTGCTTCAAGGGAGAATCCGCGAGCCAAACATCATCCCAAAAAGACGTTGACAAACCATTACCTACTTTCTTTTTAACAAGAGAAAGAAGATCAATACCATTATTAGATAGATTTTAAAATTCGTGAACAATATCAAGTCATGGAGATCTTTTAGAAAAAGTAAGAGGGTTGTCCAAAGCTCCACGAACTCCATGAATAGCTATAATAAAACGGGACCATAAAGGAGAGCCATCCCAAATAACCCTCCAAATCCATTTGAAGAGAAGCGCACGATTAAGAGCAAAGAAGTTAGAGACACCAAGCCTTCTATTCGTCTTACAAGCTAAGACTTTCTTCCAACAAATCAAAAAGACCTTCTTCTCTGAATTTTCCACATCGTTGAAAATTTTTCTACAAATCGATTCCATTTTACTAAGAAAAGAGGACATGTAATATAACCTCAACGAACTCAAAACTGATTTAATAGGAGTGAGGCGACCCCCAATCGAAAGGGCTTTAAGCTTCCATTTTGAAAGTCTAGAAGCTAACTTGGTAACGACATCCTCCCAAGAGCTAAGTCTCGACATAGTACCACCAAACTTAACCCCAAGGTAATTAAAAGGCGTGTGAAACGTTGAGCAAGCAATAGACCTAGCAGCTGAAACCACGACATCATGAGGAATACCAATTCCCATGAGCTTACTTTTATGGAGGTTGATCTTGAGACCCGAAGCCAAATAAAACCATTTAAGAACATTAACAATACTTGATAAATTTGATAAACTCCATTTACCAATGAAAACAACGTCATCTGAATAGAACAAATTAAAGAGAAATGATACACTAAAAAAATCAACAAAATGAGGTGTCACTCATTGATTGGTGTATTTTGTGATAGTTTTTCTCTATTCTCTCTGATTGAGCCACTCACTCTCTGACACATCATTTGTGGCTGGTTTTGTGGATTTGTTTTTCTGGGTCTAGCATTTTCCTTAATTAAAATGTGAATTGGTATTCAATAACAAAAGTTCCATTAATTGCACATTATCATTAATTTGATTTTTTTTGACAACTTTTGCAGGATGAAGAAAATATATCATAAAACATTTACGCTTTAACCCTAAAAGTTAATTTTTAAATAGCAAAAATCACTGTAATGCCAGTCTTCTATTAAGGTCATGCTTGGCAACAAGCTTTTAGAAACGACAAGCGTAAGCATTTATTTGTTTGACAACACATCAATAAGTGTTTGAAACATGACCAACTACTCTAATCTTAAGGGCCCGTTTGGTTGGTTGGTGGGTTTAGAATTGGATTTGAATTTTGGATTAGTTTGAAAGAAAAGTATAAGAGAGAAAATAAATGATAGTAAATGATATTGTTTGTTTTATATATTGGAATAGGAATTAAATTAAAATTATAATATGTTTTATAATTTCAAAAATGATATTAAAAGAGTGATATTATAAAAGCACTAGTTATCCTCGTGTCGTGTCGCTGGTGCTGTGAAAAACTATTGCCACATAAGCATCTTTTCCCGTAATATCAGAATTCACCACAACACCAAAAATCCCCTCTCTCATTTAACACCAGTTTCTGGTACCGTCGTGCACCATTGGACCCACATATTTTATTTTATTTTATTTTTCATTTATTTAATCATATTTAAGTAAATCAACACATTTAACTAAAATTAAATTTTCATTAATAAAAAAACTACATTAAAAAATACAAAAAAAAAAATACACATATACATTTGCTAAGTTTGTTATATCAAATTAAAATAGTTTCAAAAAAAATGTTATTGTGTTGGAAGTTGAAAAAGCAAATAAATTTAACATATGTGGAGGCGTGGAGCTAGAAGCTTCAAAAGTAAAAGGATACGTACAGTACCATTTTTAGTTTTATACTCCGTATTTGTCTCTTAAGGTCATCTTCTACATACCAACCTCACAAACCACACACCCACCAACCATGGTGGCATGTCGGAATTTCACCGAAAAACTTCAAAAACTTAATGTTACCTAAAGGGTGGTTCCGCGTCTGTCCATCTCTCATTAAAAAATGGGATAACGTCAGTAAAAAAAAGGAAAACGCGAGGCTCGGTACCATGCTCGCTTTGTCCCGTCGCATTTTCCAGGACCATTTGGGTTGGTCGTGACGGCTCAGGATGCGAAAACGCGAGCCGCGGTGTGGGTGCCTCTTTTCCCTTGCCACATCAGTGCCAACTCAGCTACACATCAGCTTTTTCTCTCCAAAATATTTTCTCTTAACTTTCCCTCAGTTATTGCAGCACATTCTCTCTCTTATATTATTATAATTTTTTTTTATCATTTAAAAATACTCCTAAAATAAAATACACATTCTCAATAAAATAAAATATATTTTCTCTCACTTGTCTCTCTTTTCTCTATTTCCTTTTTATAAACGGGACTCAAATGCCTCTGCACATAATTTTTAAGTGGTCACCTTGTTTTCTCTTGAACCAAGGTATGGTTTCCTTCAAGGAAAATTATTTCTTTTGGATTTCCCTATTCCCACACCCTATACGCTATGAATAATATGTTCCGTACAAAAGTCAAGAGAGGTGGATGGATTTGTCATAAATGTAAGGGGTACCCGTGGGTATCATGAAAGACCATATGTATGGGTCTTAAATACTCTTTCACAACTGAAAACTCAAAACAAACAATTAGTATCACTTCAAATCCTTTCCCTCATACCAAACGGGCCCTAATGCTTCCTGAAAAAGGGACAATCGGTAAGCATTTGTTTGTTTTACACTTTATAATTATAGCTACAACTATTAAACACATTTTTTAAACAAGCGTGTACTACTTACTGCTAACTGCTACTGCTTACTACTATCGCTTACTAATAGTGCTACGTGTCTTCAAACATAGCCTAAATACAATACTGTTTTACAAAATGAAATCAATTTTAAAATAGAAACACTCAAGTGTAATTGTGTTGATAAAAATCTAGTTTTGAGAAGTGTTTTTTAGGGTAAATAGCAAATTATGTCCCTAATGTTTCCCGAAAACGCAAGAATTACCCCAATATGGAATTTGTTGCAAAACAACCACTAATGTTTCCGTTTTTTGCAAAACAGTCACGGAAAGGCATTGTTTGCTAACGGGCGTTAGTTCTGTCGTTAAGTAAAGGTCAAATGCAATGAAATTATTAATATACCCTCATCTTCTTCCCAATTTGAATTTGTTTTGAATTTATATTTAATTTTAATACAACGACAAGAACATCAAGAACAAAAATCCATAAATGCAAAAATTAATTGTGTGGTCATCTAAAATCAAAGGTAACACATGTTGCACACTCGATTCATAACTATAGCTATGCACCTGTTTTTACTTTACTCGCATAATTCATCAAATTACCAAGGGAAAGAAATGAAAAGAGATCGATTTCATATTCGAACACAAATTTTCTAATACACCCGAGCAAGATAAGCTTTAACTAATCAACAAACACCAAACACCAACTTTCTTAATTTCTCCAATTAGCTTTTGAATCACCACCTCCCCTCGAGTAACCGCCACCTCTGCCACCATATCCACGGTCACGACCACCACCATAACCACCACCGCCACCTCCGTATCCACCACCACTGCCTCCGTAACTGCCACAACTACCATCACGCCTCCCATAACCACCACCTCTTCCATAAGTCCATAACCACCACCACCGCCATCACGTCTTCCACCACCGCCACCATTTCCACATTTAAGAAACATGGAAAACATATGATATTAGTAGTTAAAACTAACCTGCCATAATAAGCTAAATATAATTTGATTATCCTGGTAGTCTATTCGATCAACAGGTCCAAAAATTTTTGAAGCCGTTTTTCCCTGTAGAACCGTAGAGGGGGGTGAATACGGTTTCTTCGGCTTTTTAGATGTTTAAAAACTTTAAGCCAAAGATAGCACCAAGTGGTTGTATAATAATCCAATAACCACTAACACAACCAAAGTATATAAAGCAAGTAAAAGACACCACGATATATACTGGTTCGGGATGGGGGTTTATACCATCCGTACGTCCAGTTGCGAATCCGCGACTCCGATATTATTCACTAGTATAATCCTTTCGGTGGACTACAAACCGTTACAATTCACTCCACCGATATTCACCAACATTGATGCTCACAAAGAAAGAGTTACTCCCACGGTATTCCGCCCTCGGAAACCACCCAAAAGAATCTCGCGATTCGACTTCACCTAAGGATCACAAAGATCACTACCAAGACTTCCACCCGGAAGTATTAAACCCCAACTAGATCCCCAATGATCTAGGCTTGGTCACCAAGATACAAGACTTCCCTTACAAACAATTGAATGAATGAATGTTTGTTTTATCAACCAAGTCCTAACCTAACCTAGAGACTCGATTGTAATAGGAAGGGTATAAGAAAGAAGACCCTCGACACAATCACAAGAGTGGATTAGGTTCTTGTGATTCTTCCCTTGCAAAGATATGTGTTCTTCCAAAGATGTTAGTGTGGAAATCAAGAACACAAGATTAGAGATAAAGAGATTGAGAGATTTGAGAGTGTTTAGAGAGAAAGAATAATGGCAAGGGGTGAGGAATACAAGAGGCAAGGCATGGTATTTATAGGAAAAACCCAAACTTGGGAATATTTTACCGAGGCCGGCGCGTCACCCACGCATTGACGCGTGGGAGGCGCTCTAGACACCCAGGAAAATATTCCCGAGGCTTTGGGTGTTTGGCATTATAAATGCCTTACCTTGCTAAACCCCCAATTATACTTCACACTAAACCTTAACATTAATCATTCTAAGGTTTACCAACTCAAATAGCCAATTTGGAAAATCATTTGTGAAGTGTTTAAAGAGAAACCAAATTACCAAGGGTTTAAAGTGTAGATAGGGTAATTTGGAAGGGGTAGAAGTGTATCTCCTCATATGGCATAGAAAAGAGAGAAAGAATATGCCAAGGAATATTCCAATGCTTGGGGGAAGAATGTGATGGAGGGTTGAGATAAAATGGTTTGAATTGGATGGCTAGGATCAAAGGGAGCCTCCCTTGGTTTTCAAACAGTTTGGCATGTGGAGAAATGTGGATGGATGAGATGATCTCATTAGAGATGGATGGCTAAGATCAAGTATGCCTAGGTGATGAGGCGAAAAATGAGCCACTTTTAGGGGGTCATTTAAGCCCGGAATTGAATTTATTTGATCAAATATTGCCCTAAATCGTTCCTTTTGTGATTTTAGGTACTTTGGGAGTGAAATCTGGAAAAGGATGCAATTCGGACGTTTTTGGAGCATAAAAGTGAAGAAAACGCCTAAGTCTTAATTTCCATGCTGGGAACAGTAGGGACGGCGTCAAGAGTAACATCCTGACGGCGTCAAGAGCAAATTTCCATGACGATCCAGTACAGATTTAACAGCGTCACGAAGTAGGGTGTCAAGAGTAAAAGTCATGACGGCCTGGAAATGCATATCACATGACGGCGTCAAATGTAGATCAAGGCAGTCCGAGAAGAGTTTTGGCGGCGAGGTGACGGCGTCACAAGCTTGGTCTTGACGCCGTCAGACCCCTTTTCCTATATATAGTTTTCTAATTTTCACATTAAAAAAAAAAAAGTTTTGGAGAAACCCTAAGTACGAACTTGGTGCGAATTTTTCAGGTTTTTCAAGGGTTCCAAGCCCTTGATACCTTTCATGTGTAATTGAGATAAGTGTTCTTTAAATTCAATCAATATGTCTATGTGTTGGTTGTCTATATCTTGTTCTTGTCTTAATTCCATCATGCTAGGCTAGATCTATCTTGTGTTTGCTTGGATCTAATGAAACCTAGATGTTAATTATGTATTGATTACTTGTTTATACTTGTCTTGGATTAATGATTTATATGTTAGGCTTAAGAAAACTGGCAGATCTCCAATTGGTAACATGCTTGAACGTCTTAAGAAACATGAACCGATGTGCACTAGGTCTTTATTGGTTGTATTTAATGCATGAGCCACTGTTTATAATCCCTATGATTGTGCTGGCATGGTATAGGAGGAGATAAGAGCTCATAGAATTGGGGAGTTAAGTGCGCCACCCCATGAATGGTATTAAGGAATACGATCCGTCATCCATGCAATTATAACAAGTAATTAACGTGTAAAAGATGTCTAGGGAGTAGTGAAATCTAAGTAAACACATTTTCTCCACTTATTGCTCACAACTTTAGTATAATTTAGCTTATTTTCATTTCTAGTATTTTATTTTGATTGCATCTTTAGTATTGGGTTAGTTGACTAGCAACTAATTCCGCTCAAATCCTTCAAACCCGAGATTTTTACTTGCTTTCTAAAAAATATAAAATACAAAAATAATCATCCTTCACCTTTAGAACTAGTATTTAGGTTTTCTAATCCTAGCGACACTATTCCTAAGCTGAACGATCAATCCCCCGGTACTTGTCACTATACTATACTACAACGATCAGGTACACTGCCTGGTGGGGGTTGTAAGCTTCTCAAGATCCCTTGAGAGGTAAAGCCTGGTGCGATTCCCACGTATCACTAGGTTAGGGTTGAAGAGGATATTCCAAGGAATATGCTTTGCTTGGGGGGAAAGGAGAAATGAAGGGTTGAGATGGTTTCATTTGAATTGGATGGATGAGATTAAAGGGAGCCTCTTTTGCTTGGGGTGAAAGGTTAGATCAATGGTTAGGATTGTTTTGGTTTGAATTCAATGGCTGTGATCAAACACATGTGGTGGTATAGGGAAGAGGGATTGGATGCATGGTTGAGATGTGTTTGATTTGAATTCAATGGTTAGGATGGGAGGAGCCTCATTAGGGTTTCAAACTATTCCCCATGTGTTGAAAATAAAGGGTTGAGATGTGCTGTAATGGAATGGATGGTTAGGATGTAGTGTGTAAGGGAATATCTAAGGGTGTAAGAGATTGTGTAATAGAATATTTGATTTAGATATGATTGGATATGATTGGTTTTGTCTTATGCATAAATAAGATTAAGACATAATCTAATTGTCACTAAGAAGAAAAGGTTTAGACAATTAAGATTATAAGTTGAGAAAATCATAGGTTACTTGTAAGTTCAAGTAACACAATGTCGAGGATCCATAGTTTCATATCTCGTGACTTTTCACGACTCGACGTTCTCAACTAATACCTTGGTTCAAACAAGTTAAATGCTTTGCCTTGATGTAAAGCATAATCCAAGTGGGAAAGGATGCATTTACGCAAAGTGACCTTTGACTTAGTTTGACCAATAAGGGAGTAAACCCGTTACGTAATTAGAGAAGACGTAAGCACGGGATATGAGCATATGGATGCTTCAACACGATGTTACATGAAATATATAAGCTCCCTAAGTTTAGAAAAGCCTTGGCTAGAGGCGGTAGTTAGAAAACATGAGTTGGCGTTTTCCCGTAAATGGGTGCTTTAAAATTAGGATCTCTCAAGTCTCAAAACTCGTTTTGAGTGTTCTCAATTAAGCACATAACATATTCATACCTGTATTGAAAGATCCACATTTTTTAGGTAAGGGGAAAGCCGACTTTCAAAATTCGCACGGAACCATACAGACTCCTGGCGCGTCACCCGCGTGTTGACGCTCGGGCAGCGCGCCAGGAACAGACATTGGCTCCGGCGATTTTGAGCTAACGTTTGTTATTTTATGTGTTTCGATGGTTTATTTGTCATCATTAAAACATAAAGAGATCTTGATCATGTTGCCTCAACATTCCCCAAACCTGAAGCACATAAATTTCATTAACATTGGCTCATTTAGTTATTCACAAGTTAATATTTACATTTAAAATGACATCCTGATCTTCTCAAGGAACAATGGGTGATCCACGAACACCGTGTCGACACCTCTCTTATAACATTGGAAAATCACACCTTTATAGTCTTGGCCCCAACCTCGAGCTATGAATATCAAAAGGAATATAAAGTCGAACGCCCGAAAAAATTAACAAAATGACCACAAAAAGATGACACAAATTGTAATATTATACCACAACTTCAACTTCGGTATTCCAAGCATCTTTGTATTGATCATAACGAGGTGATACTATCATCACACGATGCCCATTTGCCTGCGTGGTAACACAGATTCACCACAATGTGTCATCAGGAACAAGTTTCTAAGACTCAACATTGTTTTGGTCAACTAATGGGGGTGTTTGGCATTTAGCTCTAACATTGTGTTCTCGAGTCGAATTAATGGAAGAAATAAAACAAAGTAAAAATGTTTACTCCCACATTGTGTTCTTGAGTTTTACTTAAAGGAATGAAAGTGAAAAAGTTTACTCCCACATAGTATGTTTTAGGTGATTTTGGAGTAAAGTGTTTCCTCCCAAAAGTGGGAGGAAAATGTTTACTCCCACTTTACTTCCGTTTTCCTTATTATGAAAACTCAAGAATACACCGTAAAATTGTCATATGAAATAATCATAATATTATTTCAAAAGAAAAAATAATAAATAAATAATCATAATATTGTAACAAAACATCTGCCAAGTGTCTGACAAATTGTTAGATGTACAATGACCACTAAACTATCAGTTGAGTATAATTAGTTTTGTTAAAACTAGTTTTAATGAGCTAAAAAATGATCATATCAAATAATCAAAGGGTGTTTAGGATTTCCTATTAAAACTGATTTGTTCCTTAAAATTATCAGATAAGGGTGTTTAGGATTTATAATAGTGCCTAGCATATTTGAGCCATGTGGTCTCATTCAGATTTGAGCCATGTGTTAAAAATCTGAGTTTCATCTTGATGTTCTTGATAGTTGCTAAAATTAAATATAAATTCAATAGGAAATTAAAAATGGGAGATGATGAATAGTGTTTTGAAAGTTAAGTTTTCATTTGCAAATTTAGCTATTGAAATTTAGCCAGTAAAATGATGAGAATACCATAAGGGGTGGGGCCACTTAACGAGAGAACTAACGCTCGTTAGCAAAAAGTACTTCTTGGTGGTTGTTTTGCAAAAAAAAAAAAAAAAAAACATTAGTGGCTGTTTTGCAACAAATTTCGTCTCGGAGTAATCTTTGCATTTTCGAAAAACATTAAGGACCTAATTTGCAATTTACCCGTTTTTTTTTTACTTGTGTTGGGATTTTTCTTATGAATGTTAACTTTTGTTGGTAAATCTTATCTTACTTCTTATATAATGCATGTATATTTTTGTCTTACAAAATTTTAAAGGATACTACTTTTGAAGCAAACATTATAATAGCAAATCTTATAACTTCACATTGAAGAGGCGTTTTATTTTACGAACTCAAAAACACTCACATACCAATGGACCAATCAGAAGCCTCCATTTAAAAAAACATAAAAAACACGTAGGGACCATTTTTGTCAACTCACCAAACTTACCCCACCAACCCCACCCCCTACCTCTCACTTTACAAACATCAGATATCATAAAAAACCAACTCTCTCTCTCTAACCATCATCAAAAACCACCATAACAAATCATAAATAACCACTTTTTAACCGTTCAAATCATCAATAAAATACAAAATTGGAAGAATCATCGAGTGCACAAGCAGATCCACAAAAAAAGGGGTTCAAAATGAACCTACTGAATCTCGGGATGAAGGTATGATGCTTCTGACTAATTATTTAGTTGTTTTATTGGTTGTGTTTTTTAGTGTTTACATTTGGTTGAGTTTCTGAGTAAAAAACTTTGTATACATGAATGCACACCAAGTGTTTGATGAAATGTGTGACTGAAAAGTGTCACCAGTGATATTTGAAGTTGAACTGTATACGTGTGTATCACTAGTGATATTTGAAGTTGAACAGTATATGTGTATTATCACTAGTGATATTTGTATTTGACTTAACCGTGCAAATCACATAAAGCCCACATACAATGAAACAATCGTCATCTAAAACAACGAATACTTTAGTTTTTACTGTTATAGAATCATTATTAGTGTGTTTTACTAGTTAATTTTCGATAATTTGTGATGTTGTGATGATTTATGTGATAATATGAGAGATTAAAAGTTAGGTTTAACATAACAAAAGATATGTTGTGGTGCTTTTGTTTGATTTGTGGTGGATTTGTATGTTTAATGATTGTGCATGTTTCAAAAGGTTTTACCGCGGTATTTATGTATTACATGTGATATAAAAGTTCAATTATTGTTGATTGGTAGAATATCTATTGTGATAACAAATAGTTATTTGTTTGACATATGATACTAAAAACAAATGAACTATTCATACACTAAAAAAATTATGAAAATATTTTGATGCAGATTTGAATGAGACTTGTGCAAAAAACAGCCTCATCAAACGAAAAGAATCAACAACAAGTGCAATTGTCGTTGAAGAAAGCACAACATCTCCACAACCAAATTGAAGAAGCTCAAACACTTGTGATATCACAAGTTCCTCCATCACCACAATTGATTCAACAAATAGAAGAAAGCTGACACACATGTGATATCACCTGTGATATCACTTGATATCACCAGTGATATCACTTGATATCACCTGTGATACCACAGGTGGTATCACCTGTGATATCACATGTGATATGTGATCACATGTGATATCAAAAGTTCCCCCGAAAGCATCTGGGAATAAAATGAAGGTGTTTGTTGATGAACCAATGAAGAGGACGATTGTTGAAGAACAAAACTAAATAAAACAAGTTGATGAAAACAGTTGCGTTGTTATGTTTTAATCTATACGGTTACAAATAAATGTGTATAGTTGACAAGTTGGAAGTCAATAGTAGGTATTTAGTTTGACTGAATCATGTTATTTGTCACAAGAGATTCAAACTCACAGAAATGGGCCATAGTAAGCAATTGTTTAATCCATCTTGATTTGTGAATATTTGTTTGATAAAGTTTTGAGTAGTATTTAGTTTAATATGGTAATATGAAAAGTGAAAAGTGTCATACCTGTAGTATCACCAGTGATATTTGAAGTTGAACTGTACATGTGTATTATCACTAGTGATATTTGTATTATCACTTGTGAAATTTTGTATATTTTATAGGTTTTTTTGTTTATTTGTTAAGTTTTATTTTACTAGTGCTATTGAGTAAACCTAACAATTCAGAAAAAATAAATAAATAAATAAATAAATAGAATAATAGTATCACAAATGATATACATGTAACACCCCCAATTTTAAAATATTTGCAGCGGAATAAAGATTGGGTGTTATTTCATAGCTCACAGTTTTTCAGTAGAAATGATTATCAATTTAGTCATTTTAAAACATTTATCATTCGAATTTTATAAAAATCAGAGTTTTAAAAATGAGGTCCCAGTGGTTTTAAAATTTGTTAAATAAGTTTTCGAATGATAGTTAAATTTATAGTCTTTGTAAGAATTCGTGCTTCTCCGTACCATCCTTGCTCATAATGGACCTGAGATAAACACATGCTAAAAGTGTCAACGCAAAGGTTGGTGAGTTCGTAGAGTTTGTAAGTAGAGTAGTTGATTTCAAAGAATCAAAAGAGTTTGGAAAATCCATAGTAGTTAAAATAAACGATTTGTTATAAAAAACGAAGTGAAAATAAATTCCATGGTGTTTATGTTTGAAAGCAGTTGATTTATAAAAATCAAAGTTAACATGAAATAGTTTGTTGGTTTGCCCAAACTGGGTCAACACCAAAATAGTTTGTTTTTGCCAAGAAATAATGATTTTCTGCTATATAGTGAACACAAATTAGTAATTTGATAAAAATAATGAGCTACGTTGTTATACGCCCATAGCACTACAACCTGATTTCCCTAAGCCTCATGACACTCATCCGATTAACAGATCTCATCATAAATGATGGATAAAAGTAACAAGGGCCCTCGGGATAGGTTCTTGCCAGTAACCTATTAGATTTCAAATAAAGTGTGTTTGGTAGTTTTCTCCAACGCCCAAACGGGGATTGTCAGTTCCTAATAGATCTATCCACAATTATTTACGTTCACCCTACGGGTGACTAAGGTTCATGATATGAGGGACTTTTTGGCAATAGCAAACTTAGACAATAGAAATCAGATATATCATACAGTTGAAAAGTTACTTGTAAACATGTTTATAGCAGTTATCTCTCCATGAGATATAAAATGTATAAAATGATGGGCTATGGTCCCACATTAATTTGTAAATAGTTTGAAATACTTATGAAAGTAAAAGTAGTAGTTGAGCATGTATCTCCCCCAAAACATTTATAAAAACGGGGCTAAGAACTCACAGTAAAAAGTTTAGAGTATTTGAGAAAATAAAAGCAAGTAGTTGAGCATGTATCCCCCTCGCGAGGTTTATAAAATGTTTGAAATAAGTAAAAGCGAGGCTATGAACTCACCTTAAGTGATACTAGGAATGATGAGAGTAAGTACGAGTGAGAGTATGAGAATGATTTTGGAAGCGTCCTAGTACGGAACCTGATAAATAAATTTATCTGAGTATTTAACCAAATACTATTTGGTAAATGAATAACGATTAATGAATGATGATTAATCGTTATGATGAAAGGATGATGAAATGGTGTTGTGGTGGAGGTGGCTTGCGTGACAAAACGCTTAAGGTTCAACATCAAAGTTATATACTATATAACTTGTCCGTTATGTATTACTTATTGCTTTCGTATGGGTTATTAGTTTGTTTATTCGTTAACAATATATATATATATATATATATATATATATATATATATATATATATATATATATATATATATATCTATTTCGTGTATACAAGTTTTATAAAGTAACCTGAGCCGTTTAAAGTGTTAAAATATATTCCCAAAATATTATATGTTTATTAAAGTTGTGGTTAAATAATATATTAGGACAATTATATTATTTATAGTTTATAAAATAAGTCTTAAACATATTTATTTAGACGGACTGTGGTAAAATAACGTAAGTTTATTAGCTTATAAAAGTTTTTAGAAAAATGTCAAGTGAGTCAAAGTTGGAGGTTTAAAAATTTTAAAAATTATATAAGTTATAAAAGCTTTTAAAGAAAATGACAAGTTACTCGAATTGGAGGGTCTAAACTTGTCAAATGTGGAAGTTGCAAAATAACTAAAAATAAGTAAAACTGCTAATGCTATGAATCGAACTTGGGTTGTTTATGTGAGAAGTGAGCTAGACTACCAATTGAGCAAAGTGCTACTTTGTGTTAATCTTTCAATTATCCATTTTATAAAGGACTTCAAGCTGATGTATATTTAGTTAATATTCTATTTTAGTGAAACTGTAACTATTGTATCATACTTATACGTATATATATAGTTTTATAAGCTTACTCCAAATGATAAAAACCATTCTGTGGTGTGTTTTGTTTGGTTCATTATTAGCGAGGCATTGTGAATGATTAGGAACGGCTTAGCTTTGAGGCTTAAAAAAAAGTTATTAAATGAACTCGTGATTATAATTTATTCAGCTCGTCTTTCATTAAAAAAAAAAAAAAAAAAACTTATAGTACGTTTATATGTTGATGTTATTACGTTGCATGGCCACACAAACCTTAACCACCACCTTAGCCATTTGCATGCATGTATATACGTCGAACATATCTAGGTGCATGGGCATGACAAGAAGAAACTTAACGACGAAACTATGCTACGTATGGAAATGAATTTGGAGACTTACGAACGAAGAGAAAACGTGAACTAGAAACGAACGAGAGATTAAGCCAAACACCAAAGCTTCCTGGCTTATACCCACGTTACGTATATAGGACCGGAGAGGATTTAGAACTTAGAATACGCATCATGCTCCTTTTGTTTCCCTTCGTGGGACAGTAACAAAAAGGGACGGAATATGAAGTGAGTTTGAGAAAAAAAAAAAAGGAAACTCGATGTGGGTTCAAGAAGAGTGTGTGGGTGTGTCGTGAGTTAGCCAAGACCCAACAAGGAATCACTAGCAAGTGCACGATTCGAACACCTTGCATTCTTGGATAAACCTCACGTTTTCATTTATAAAGAAATAGTATTGAGGATGTGAGTTATGCATGTGAGATTTTCATGCATGTATGAATTTTGTACGCATGAAATGAGGAAAGAGTGGAGGCCTCGCATGGTATTTAAAGAGTAAAAGAGTACATGTTAAATGAGAGTGAATGGTGGTACGTATGGAAAGAAAAAGCAAGGGTTTTATAAGTTACATTGAATGCACATGTGCATGTGATAGGTTGAGTGTGTAAGAGAGGAAAGACAAGAGTGTGATGTTGGTGATACTTTGAATGGTAGCAAGAAAACAAGGGAAAGAGTTGATTGATTGTTTGTGTCGTGTGCATGCATGTTTTTGTGTATGAAATGAGAGGAGAGTGTGGAGGTTTATAATAGTTTTTACACTAGTTGATATATAATCATTTGAGGAGATTGATTGATAGGAAGATGGCGTACAAGTCAACAAGGAAGAAAAAGGAAACATTGAGTGTGTAAGTAATTTTTGTAAGTGAATAACATGGTTTCTGGGTTTCTAGCATTGTCGACATACTTCAAGGCCTAAAGGAAAACGTGTGATTGCATTTTATATATTAGGATTGTACATATGTTTTCATTTTAAAATGTAACTAGTACTTGGCCTAGGGATTTTATAATACTCTTGTGAGAGCATGAAATGAGAGAGTACTTCCATTTGTTTAATCATATGTCGACTACCAAGTTTTATTAGATACATGATTTGGAAACCTTATAGTACTTAGTGTTAGTTGATCAAATTTAACATTTAAACATGAATTTATGCTAGGATTATTATTATGAGTTTAAAGAAACAAGCGGGGTTTAAAATGGTTTAGTTTTGGATTATGTATAAATCGGATGGTTTGTTTTTGGACCAATCACTTGGCCTCGTAAAATATAGTAAGACTCGATGTGTGAAACTGAAAATTGACGTACTTGGAGCTGGCTAGGTGAGAAATGAGGTAAGGTAAAAATATACATGAGTCGTGTGTAGAAATAGAGTGTACGAGGAACGTTTTTGACTTGGTTTAGTCGAGTATTACAAAATAATTATAAGGATTTTGGGCTTGAAATGTGTGGGCTGATGAATAGTAACAGGCCACGATAGTATTTGGGCTTCGAAAGTAATTAAGGGTCCGTTTGGATTAGGAAAAATAAATTATGATTATAAAAGTTTATTTAAGATTTAGTGAAACGTTTACGTGAGTCCGGGAGTGAATAGTGTTTCGTGAATAGTAAAACTTTTGAAAAACATCTCAATATTACTAACCGACTCCAAAAACGATGAATAGTGAAATGATGAATAATGTTTGGTGAATAGTAACTGATGAATAGTAAATTTGAAAAATGTTCTGAAAATACAGGTTTGTAACGACCAGTTTATATAATAAAGAAAATTTTAAATTTTACTGTAAAAATAGTGATTAGAAGTAATAAGAGAGATTAATTTATAATTTAAACGTTTTTAATTATTGGGAAAAATCACGGGTTGTGATAATACAAGTACATGATAAAATTTTAAATAAACCTAACAATCCAGTAAAAAAAAATCAATCAATCAACAAACTAATACTTCAATTGCAGCGACTGAGAAACCACCTCCACTTTCAACTATGCCGCCGCCCCATTGACATTTGAAACTTTTCCCTTGTTTGGACAAGTATGTCTATTATGATCAATTAAACTACAAATATTACAACCCTTCTTTTGGTTCTTACTTTTCTTAATAGCTTTCTCGCGTCCACCCTTAATACGGTCATTCTTATATCCTTTAGCTCTCTCAGGTTGTCTACAAAAGAAGTCCAGTATTATAGACAGCTTATCAGTAATTTTAACAATAAGAAACAAATTATCAAACATATCACTGGTGATACTACACATATATCAAGCATATCACTGGTGATACTACACATATATTAAACATATCATTGGTGATACTACACATATATCAAGCATATCACTAGTGATACTACACATATACCATCAGTAAAAACATTTATTGTGTTTGTCTATTACAGTGAAAGGCACAAAAACCATCTTGTATATAAAAAGTACATAATTAATACCTTGGTATAAAATCTAATAATGATCTTCATTACATACTCAGCATTAAACTCATAAACAACACGAAAAATGCCAAGAACTCCATAAGCTTTTTTGGTAGTCGTGCAAGCATTTAAATAGAGCACCACAGAAAAGACTTCAAAACACTATAAGCTACACCTTAATTAATAAATAATAAGCAATATTACACTATAATTAATAACTTATCAGTAACTTATACTCACAGCTTATCCCTACAAACTTATATTTTCATCCTCATCAAAATGTCAAAAATATTATATAAGAAAATTAAACATCTTAACATAAACAACTTATAAATAAACATACTAACAATTATCATTGGTAATACTAAACGTATATCACTGGTGATACTAAACAAGCGTATAATCATCAACTTCAAATATCACTGGTGATACTAAACATGTGATACAGAGCAGATTCAAAACCAAAATTAGACACAAAAACAGTATTCAAATGCAGTTAAAAAACATAAATTCAACTAACAACTTAATTAATAAGCAAAATTACAAAAACAGATAACAAAATTATCAAATATTTTTCACTCACACATTTTATCAAACACTTGGTGTGCAACTTGATCACAAGGAATGTTAAACAACTTGATCCAGATAATTAACAAACGATTCAACAACATTATCAATAGCAACAGTATCCATCAAATAAGCTTCTGAAAAAAAGGTTCATTCAAATCAAAAAAAGATATAAAAAAGAATGATAACGATCGGGAGGTGATTATGAGATGATGATCGGAATGATGACTGGAATAGTGATGGTGATGCTGATCGGAACGATGGTGTTGCGGTGGTAACTGATTATGGAGGGAAAAGGTAACAGATTATGGAGGGAAGTCGATTGGGAGAAAACACACAGTTTGTGTGTGAAAAAAAAGAGCGAATGGGAAAAATAAATAAAATAGAACTTTATATAGGTGGGGTAAATTAGGTTTAAGTGATTAAATCTTAGATTAATCTAGGCCATTAGATCAAAAAAGATGAAAGGTGAGAATTTGTCCATTAGTATGCAAAAAAAAAAGGTATGCATTTGAATTTTTCCTCACATTGAAACATACTCCCTCCGTCCCTTATTAAATGTCTATGTTTGACTTTTCAAGTCTTTATTTATTAACTTTGACCTTGAATATTTTTACTTGTGTTATATAGTATTCGATAAAAATTATACGCAATAAAAATACATTTAAAACTTAATTCATTCATATATTTTGTATCAAATATTATATTACACAAACAAAATTATTTAAGGTCAAAGTTGAAAAAGAAAGACTTTGAAAATTCAAACAGGACATTTAATAAGGGACGGAGGGAGTATTAAATAAGTAATCAATATTCATTACAAGCTTAACGACAAACATTGACTACTCTTTTTATGTATTTTGGTTACAGCTTTAACTCCGTGTTTGAATTTATATGCACAATGTGGTTGTTATAGGTATTTTTTTATTTGTTTACTAGTTATAATGACCGTGCACGCGCGAGTTTTTTTTAAAAAAGTTTTGAATCATATGTTTTTATTTATTAAAAAACAAATAATTTAATCTTTGTTTTGTTTGATTTATGATGTTTAATTATAGTTTTTTATTATTAAAGATAATTATTTAAAAATTTTAATCATATTATTAATTGCATCTTATCTATATTTTTTGTATTTATCTTTTACTTGTGTTATGAATAAATGTAAAAAATAATTTTTTTTAAACAAAATTATTACTAAATAAAGTATGAATGCATTTTTTTGAAATGGAAAATTCCCAATAGGGGTTTTGTTGTATTATATAAAAGATATAACGAAATTACAAGTAGTAACATTCAATTTTAAATAAATAAATCATGTATCTAAAGATCATAATATATGCAATTATCTTAAATTGTGTAAGTGCACAATTGAATATAACCACGTCATTTTAAAAAGTTATCCAATACAGGGCACGACTAGTTAATAAATATGCATTTAACAATTTATTTTGTGTTATCCTAAGTTAGAGAGCAATTTAAGTTCATTACAGCGTATAATTATGGTTGATTAGTCATCATTACTAATCATACCGTAGTCAAGTTCTCTTCAAACCAAAAGAGTTCGATTTCTAATAACTTTTACCTTTTGTTCTGATAAAAATATACTAAAACTAATTGAATTTTAAAGATAATTAGTTTAGAGTTCCAAATCTTACAAAATCACTCAAAAGCCTCGTGAGCTCATGGGGTTCCAGGTGTTCTTCAGTAAAGCTTGACCAACGTGTCTAAGTCACTTATTCAAGAGATTGTTCAAAAGGTACTCGATATTTACTTTGGATTCTGATAAGGAGTTTGTTGAAGAAAGTAAGTCTATACGGTAATCAACATCTCAGCTCAAAGCCTCAAACACATGTAGATGCCCTCAATCCTTGAATTATCCATCATTGAGCAAAATCACAGGATTTCACTAGAGTGTGCAGTATACTTCTCTAGTCGGTCTTTGAAAAAACCTACCGATGATTGCATGATCCGTCTATAACCCATATGCCCTTCAGATTTTTTACATGTTTTCTTGTCTAACAAACCCTCTCGAGTATGCTAATTACTTGGTAATTACTACCGAATTTCATATTTAGGTGCATAAAAATGGTAACATTGCTTATTACAAACTCAACACCATTTTACCAATATAGCATTATATGCAATTGGCGCAAACTCTTTTTGACCATTTAACGCATGAATGACATACTCCGGCAAGATATGATTAGTATGTTTGTGGTTGCATTAGTAGGCAGTAGACCCTATAATTATAAATCATTACTTGGTATGAGCATGTTATCCTCTTAAAAAAAATAATAAATAAAAATAAAAATAAAAAAACAAAGCAACTCAAACAAGAAAAACTAATGAACACAGAGTAAACCCAATGGATGAAAGACCTCAATTCCACGTAGAATACTACAAAAAGAAAACAAAAGCTCGGCGATAGATCGATCTCAAACAATCCGCACAAACCCAAAATCTAATGAAATATAATAAACAAAACAAACAAGATAATAGTCTATACCCAAAGATAAACTATACCAAGGTTTACTTTCAAAAGATAGATTAATAAACATCGATGATATCAAATAAGTATCCTTGACCAACCAATACCATAACCACATACTGTTTGACATTTCATAATTCCAATACTAACAATAATTCCAATACTGCTAACCATAACAGAATGCTGTTTTTGTTTCCTAATAAGGATCCTAATCCATATGGAGGTAAAAAAAAAAAAAAAAAAAAAAAAAGGAACAGGAACAGGATTTTACCGATTCAAGTGTTGTCGGGCCACCATTGTCTAACTAGCTGGAGCTAGTAGATACGTGCTCAGTGACAGCCACATGCCCCGCTGCCAGTGGAATCTCGGCTACATGCTTTTGCACTCCACTATCACCAATAACTGCATTAACAGCTTTAGTTGTAACTGCATCCAATTTGACCACCAATGACCCCCTTCTGGCTCTTAACCGATCCTTAACTTCATGAGTCACATTTTCACACATTGTTACACTAATCTCCACCAAATTCGGGCAACCCAACGCAAAAGCCTCAATCCCTTTATCAGATACACAACACTCTTTGATTAACAACTTCTTCAAAGCAACACATTTCTCGGAAATATATGATATCTCCACATCAGTTATGGTCTTACTTGAACAAAGATCTAACCGTTCCAGTTTCCGACAATTTACAGCAATCTCTTCTAAACTAATACAGCAAGCGTTAACTCCAATCAAAACCAGCTCCTCAAGGTTCAAACAGTATTTCGCAATAGCAATCAAAGCCTCATTTCCTAATGTATTCCACCTATGGTCAATATAAAGCGTTTTTAAGTACTTACAATGCTCAGCAACACAAATCAATACACGATTTGTGAAATAGCGCAGATACCCAGAAATATGTAAAACTTGTAAATTGGAACATTTTGATATAGCAATAAGACCGATATCACTTACATGAACATATTCCAAATGAACTTCAACTAAAGAATTAGCCGAAACGGCAATAATCTCCAAGCATCTGTCCCAATCTCCTCCTAATGTATTCAATTTCAAGTTTTTCAAATTATTTGAACGGATAATCAATGGTTTGAAAGATAACTGTCTTCTGGTATATGATACCTTAACAGATAATTCCTCAAGTGAAGAACAGCTATTAAGTAAGGCGATTATACCTTTCGCGCCAAAACCACATGATGAGCATGAAAATTTCTTCAGCTTTTTACAGTTTTGGGATAAAATAACCATACCTTTGTAAGTGATTCCAAGGCACGCGCGGAGCTTAAGGCACGTGAGATTAGGGCAGCGGGATGTAATGAGACTCAATCCATCGTCATTTATGCTAGAGAATTGCCTACAACGGAGAGCGAGTTGAGTGAGTGAGTTGAATCGGTTGAAAATTGACGGAATAAAGGGTTGGAGATTTAATTGGGCGTTGAGAGAGAGGTGAGTGCGTGTTTGAGCTTCGATTCGAAGCCAACGGTGAGAGACGAGTGATGAATTGTTTCTGTCATTAGTGGTTGTTAAGAAGTTGAAGATTAGGGCTAAGCATTCGTCAGGGAGTGAATTCGTGTGGTCGATTGTATCGTCGGACATTTTGATGTTTCGTCGGAGAAATGGAGGGTTTGAAGGAGTTGGTGGACTGTTTGGCTTAAGAAGGTGTTTGTTTGATCTTATATTTATATTTGGCTAAAGAGCTTATTTGTTTTTGGCCATATATTTAATAAGCCTCAAATTTCTTGCTTATTTTGAGACTTGTGATATTATTTAAGTATGTTATGATATGATAAACTCGTATAAACGCATAAGTCGCAAAATAAGCTGGAAAACTGAGGCTTATGAAACATAAGCCGAAATCAAATAAGTTCAAAAGCCCACATATAAACGTAAACAAACACTCCCTAAGCTCATAGTTATCCCTTTAGGCGTATTTGGAATTGCTTATCTTTTTTGCGCTTATGGTTAGCTTAGAGAGCTAGGTCCACGGGACCAATAAAACACCTCAGCACAATAACATTATTATAACTAAAACACTTTCATAAGCTATAAATATTAAAGACGTAAGTGGGTCCTATACCACATCACCAAAAATACCATACTCACTCACAAAAAAAGAAAAGAAAAATGGACGACAAGATGTGAATTGACTGGCGATGAACCAATAACATGATGGGGGCGGTGCTGTTTGGCATGCCATTGCGGTAAAATTGCCCTATAAATGTTATTGGTGCACTGCACCGGGCTCTCTTATAATTAGAACCATCGTTAAATGGTATTTGAAGCAAGTTATTTGACTTTCTCACAAAAGTTTAAGTGATTAAATCTTTATACATTTGACTGTGATTAGGAAAGGATCGGCAAACCCGATTAAACCACATATGTTGAAAATTAGCTTTCTCCAAACAAACTAAGCCGAAGAAACATTTTTTTTTCCTTATGTTTATAACTTAAGCCAACGGTAAGAGACGAGTGATGAATTGTTTATGTCGTTGGTGGTTGTTAGGAAGTTGAAAATTAAGGCTAAGCATTCGTTTAGAATGAGTTTGTGTAATCGACATGACCGTGGCGGTGTGGCCACTGCGGCCGTGGTGAAGGTTGATACATTTTAGGTGAAACTGGTCTACTCAAGGGAAGATAGGTTGAATCGATTTTTTTTAGAACGACCATTAAATATTTCACAATATACACACCATATACTATCTCACATGTCCTAAGCACGACTTGAACTCATAACCATTTTAGTTGGAGAGCTTCTCATACAACAAGGGGTACCATTGAAACACAAACACTTTGATACTTACTTTCCTAATTCTATGTAGGTGCCAATCATCCAACACTCACATCATCAAAATGGGACAGTTTTAAAAGGGGTTTACTTTGAATATAAACATTTTCGGGTCTGTCTGCCAAAGGGAATGGAACGGATATGTAATGAAATGTTGAATCCTCATTCTTATCTTTCTACTTACTTTCCTTATTCTTTGTAGGTGTCAATCATTCATAAACTTACAAAGACGGCTCACTTTTTCACTAACTATGTAGTAGGAGGATAATTCGGAAGATGAGTAAGACGATTTATCATTTCTCTTATTATCTCATCGTCTCGTTTTATTGCCATCTTGAAATAAAATAAATGATTCATGAAAAACTTGACATTTCATGTTGTAATGAAACGAATATTGAAGAGCAAGAATAGTTGTGAAATAAAAATAACCATTATGTACGTAATAAAATAAAGCAATGAATTAGAAACCACATTTTAAATTCAAAACAAAGAAAAAAAATTTAGTTACGTTCTTCATTTGATTCATACATATCAAACACTATGTTCTTGCCTTAAATTTTCTTAAAAGTTCTGATGTTTTTAATTTTGGTAAAAGAGTTGAAAATATATTAATACTTTTATGGTTTTCCTCATTTTGGAAAGAAAAAATGGAGTTGTTTTTATTAATAGTAAGCCAAGAAACTCACAATCATTAAGAAGTATTTCATATCCTAAATACTACTATTACAAGTCCTTTTTATAGAAACCGAAGATTCTGACAAGTGAAATAGTAGAAAAGTCTAAAGTGTGTTTTCTAAGTGTATGCTATAAAATATTCAGTCACGTTGAGAATTTTTGGATCAAACCCAACACAAACGTAAACTTGTTTCGTAAAAAAAAAAAGTTCGTGAAAAATAGATATGTTTTTGTGTAATCATAGCCAATAACATCAATAGTGATACAAATGTCTTTTGTAAAGTATGAAATTAGGCCATTAGGTAACTTTGAACCCAACTATTCGGGTGTATTTGCTTTTAACTGATTTATTCGCAACCATCGCTTACCTCAGTGTCGTCAAAGGCGAGCGCCTAGGCGACAGGCGACGACGAGGCGGACTCACAGCGCCCAAAACTCTAGCCTCAGACTCACAGACATTTAAAGCGACGATTTGGGCCTAGAAGTGTGATTAAATGGGTGGGTTTTGGTCGGAATCATGTTATAAACATGATACAAGGATCGAATCATACCCAGAAACACGTTTGGTTTGATTTTGAAAATTAGGGTTCATGGTACGATTTGAGATTTTTTGATTTAGAGTGTTTTAATCCAATTAAGTTTGTGGGATAGTGTTAGAATGCAGTGTGAATCTTATTGCAACCCTAGAATCTAACCAGAAACACAAAATGAATCAAAATCAAAGTTTATTGCAACCATTGGCTTTTTATTTCAGGCCCGCGCTTTTTATGCGCCTCTCACCTAGGCGAGATTTTGGGTCTTTGCGCCTTGCAATCGCATTCGCTTTTGACAACTATGGCTTAACTATGACAAAAAATAAATAGGAATGGTCTTTAAGGCTCTTGACACGCAAACCAACCTATAAACGATGAGGTAATGGATGATTTTTTTCTTTTTATGTTTAAGTTATTCGTGGAAGGCGAGTATTTGACCGATATGTATGCGGTCTAACTGATGTATCTATGTGAGTCTGACAGTTCTCAAACTTTATTTGGCTGTTTCAAATGTATACTTAGTAGATTTGAACCCTATACCTCTAGTGAGAATGTTGTTTGTCTTATCACCAGGCCATTTGACAGTGATTACATATCTTACTGATCTATATTAGTCAAATTTGTAAGATTATCATACTAGAGTTTCAAATCTTACATTCACATATAATACATCAATGACGAAAAACCTTGAACACCTCGTGATTACTTGCTTGTTATTTGATAATAGAATAACCAATAAGTCAAGGTCACCAAATATTTTATGCATTTTCTTTGTTTAAACAAACACTCTTCTACATACCAATTACAAGATGTTTCTGTATAAAGAGTTTCCTCCTTATTCATGCAACAAACTTGCACCATTTTAGCAACTATGTGCAAAGTGCAATCAACCTTCTTTAAAAAGAAAAAAAATCAATCACTTTATATTAGTAAAATGGTTGCATAAATATGCAATGAACCCTATAAAATTAACATCACAACTGAATATGAGAAAGTCGATCTCTTAAGAAACCTCTTTTGAAAGGAAAGAAGCAAAAAAGCAACCCAAACAAGAAAAAGAATGATAAACCAATGAACACAGACAAACATTTTGTTGAAAAATAACTCTAAACCTGAACACATAAATGATAGGGACTGATATTGTCAATCAATATTTCAGATATAGAGTGGAGAATAAGTGTAGCTGAGTTTAGAGATATGGTCAAAGCTGAAGGACTAAAGTTGACAAGCTGCTAAAGATCTTTGGTCAAGACTATATAAGCTCTCATATCAGCTAGGGTTTCATTATTCTCTCTCAAGCCGATTTCTCTCATAAATCCACACAGTTATTTGTTCTCTTATTTTGATCAACCAAGATATGCTATTTTGTATTGTTGAGAGTTTGTGAGGAGTTGTAATAGAACTATTGATAATTAGTCAATAGCCTACCACCTGAATAGTAGTGGGTAGGATTCTGAGTTATGATTAAGTTCTTGAAAGTTGATGTTGTGATTGATTGAGATCAGTTGCTTATTGATCTTGTGGTTTTGGTTGATTAATAAAATAGTTCTTGAATTGAGATTCAAGAAGCTGTTTCTGGTTAAATTGTGTTTTTCTACATGGTATCAGAGCAAGGCTCTTCATCTTGCTCTTTTTAAAATGATTTCGGAAAAATTAGGGTTTCTAAAATTTGGGGGTTTTTCAAAATTGCTTTGATTAAGCCTAATTAACTGTTGTTAATTAGTGATTTTTTTGTTCTAATTGATCAATTAAAAAAGGGTTTTCAAAATGCCAAATTTTTGAGAAAATTAGGGTTTGGATAAGTTTGGGGGTTTTTGATCCCTGGCTTCGATCGGTGGTTGGTTTCTGGGTTCTTGATCTGGTTTGTTGGATCTTGGTGAATCTTGGTGATTCTGGGCTGATTTAGATCGTGTGGGTTGTAATTCTTGACTAAGTGAATCAAGAATTATAACTTGGGTTGATTGTTCCGCTGCTGGTTGTGTTCTTGCGTGCACTGTAACACCTCTCACGCTCTCTTATTTAATTGTGTTCTTTACTTTCTTGTTTAGTGACGGGGAGTAGGATTTGGGTTGTTGAAGTTGAGATTATTGTGTTTTGTGTTTACTGTGCTTACTTGGTACTTGTTTTCTTTATTGTCATTAGATATTCTGTGATTGTTTGTGTGTTTAGACCTTGACCTACCACTTTGAGTGGCAAGGAAGCCTGGGAACTACCTTCTCTTCCTTTTCTTGTGTGTTTGTTTTGTTTCTTATCTGTTTTTACTATGTCTGTGCATAACTCTACACCTCCTAATTCTGTGCATAATTCTGATGATGATGATGATGATGGTCAAGTTACTTTGATTAGTAAGCTTGAACTGAGTCATCCATTACACTTACATCCTAATGATTCAGCCACTCTTACTGTTGTGTCTATAAAACTAAAAGGAACAGAAAATTATAACGTGTGGTCTTGTGCTATGTTGTTGGCCTTAGAGGGTAAAAATAAAACTGGATTTATTGATGGATCTTGTAGAAGATCTAATGTGGATGAAGTTTTAGGAAGACAATGGGATAGGGTGAATGCTGTAGTCTTGGGGTGGATTTTAAACTCTATTTCAGAAGAGTTGTTTTTGGGTCAAATTTTTTCAAAAAGAGCTTCTGAAGTTTGGACTGAATTAAAAGAGACTTTTGACAGAGTTGATGGTTCTGTTACTTTTAATTTGCACCATAAAATCAATTCTATATCTCAAAATGGTAGTTCTATTGCTGAATACTTTAATAAACTGAGTACATTGTGGAAACAATTTGATGCTTTGGTTAAATTGCCTAGGTGTACTTGTCATGCTTCTGATGACTTTAAGAAACATAACCAGTTAATGAAACTTATGCAGTTTTTAATGGGTTTGGATGATTCTTATATGCAAATTAGGTCTAATATTCTGTCTAGAGACCCTCTTCCTGATGTTAAAGGGGCTTTTGCCATTATTTCTAGTGAGGAGTCTCACAGATCTGTGGTCTCTGGTTCAGTTGCTGGTACCTCTCAGAGGTCTCAGTCAACTGTTTTCAACTCCAGTGTGCCCAATAGAGGTAATTATCAGAGGCCCCCAACCTCTGCTAATTCCTCAAGACCTAATAACAATTCTAGACCCAATGATAATAGGAGGAACACTGGTGGACCTACTTTTGTTTGTGAGCATTGTGGTTTTAATGGTCATACTGCTGATAGATGCTTTAAACTCATTGGGTATCCTACTGATTTTGGAAAAAATAAGAGAAATAATAATAGTAATAATCAAGGTGCTCAAAATTTTAATAGAAGGTTTATTAATAATAACAATTCTGTTGGTTCTAGTTCCACTTCTACTTTTTCTGATGAACAGATTTCAAAATTGATCTCTTTGAGTAAAGAAAATTCTTGTAGTGTTGATGGAAATGGGAAAGGAATACATGCCAATATGGCAGGTATTGTTTTAAACAATAGCAAGTTCTTTAACCAGAATTTTCAAAAGTTTTTTTGTAATAACAGTAAATTTAGATTTGCACTTGTTGCATCTTGACTTATTGTTGACTCTGGTGCCAATCAGCACCTTACATATACTGATAAGTTCTTGGTTAATGTCATTGACATTTCCAAACTTGGAATCAAAGTTTCACATCCTAATGGTACTGAAGCTTTGATTACCAAGGTTGGAAATATGGTTTTAACAAAAAACTTAACTCTATATGATGTGTTGGTTGTTCCAGAATACTGTGTAAGCTTAATGTCTGTTCATAAAGTGGCTAGAGACAGCAAATTTGTTATTGCTTTTGATGAGTCTAAATGCTATGTCTTACATCAGGATTTGAGGGGAATGAGTGTTCTAGGGATTGGTAGACAAAAGGATGGTTTGTATTACTTTGATGGAAATCAAGATATTGGTTTAGGGTTTGAAAATTCTAAGACCTTTTGTAATTTGACCAAAGAAACATGGCACTGCAGACTTGGTCATCCTTCTGATCAAGTCTTGTCAGTACTGAAAGGTGAAATCAATTTTGAAAATAAAACTATAATTGAACCTTGTGACATCTGTCAAAAGGCAAAACAAACAAGAGAATTTTTTCCTTTAAGTGAACATAAAACCAAAGGTCTTGGTGAACTTGTTCATCTAGATCTTTGGGGACCTTATAAAGTTAACAGTAAAGATGGTTTTAGAATCTTTTTAACTATTGTAGATGATTTCACCAGGGCTGTTTGGGTATATGTTAGGAATACAAATATTCCTGTAAAAGTATCGGTCACCTAATGATTGTAATAGCATTAAGTTAGCTCGTAGTTAGTTTGTTTATTAGTTAATTAGTATTAGTTTAAGTAACACTGTGGAAGAAGGACGGGTCTTCACCCACTGTATGCTTGATCCACAGCCCGGGAGTGGGCGTTTTATTGTAAGTATAAATACCCTTCTCCACATGTGGAGAGGGTTGGACCTTCACTTGATCTCAATCTAATATTTCTCTTTTTCTCTCAAGGTTCCTTTCTTTCTTTCTTTCCTCTCCTCTTCCTCACCTTCTACGCCTCACAAATCACAACATGAACATGTTTCCGACATAGTTAGTATTCTACAATTGGTATCAAGAGCCAAGGTTTCATCTTAGGGCCTTGTAGAATCAAATTTGATGATGTTTTGAGTGGTTTTGTAAGTGTGAAGTCATTTTCTTGGAAAACATCTTGGTTTTATCTTTCTAGTGTTGTTATACATGTTAGTAATGTACTTTTATGTTCATCAGTGTTTGTAGAACATTGTAGTTTAGTTTGTGTTACCATTTCCTTAATCTATTTGAAGTTTGGAGTTGATTTTGGGCGGATTTTCTTTGTTGCGGTTAAGTCCACTGTTTCATTGCTTGGTTGCGATTAAGTTCTGTTATCTGCGGTTAGCTTGCTGCGACTACCATTTTGGGAATACAAACAAAACGCAAAGATAGCGACAGTTTTGGACCATTGTCACTGCGATTAGTTGTTTGCGATTAGTCTATTGCGGTTAGCTTTTCTGCGGTTGGGTATTTTCTGCGGTTTGGTAGCTTCTGCGGTTAGTGTCCTGCGGTTAGTATCTTTGGTTTGTGGTTTACTTAGGTTGCGTTTAGATCATTCTGCGGCTGGATTGTGTTGCGGTTTGGTATTTTATGAGGTTAGTGTCCTGCGGTTAGTATCTTTGGTTTGCGGTTTACTTAGGTTGCGTTTAGATCATTCTGCGGCTGGATTGTGTTGCGGTTTGGTATTTTCTGAGGTTAGTGTCCTGCGGTTAGATCAAGTGGTAGCTATACTTTCCTGCGACTAGTACCTTACATTGCGAGTATCTCCCACTTTGTGTTTTGGTAATTTCTAATTTGTGATGTTGACATCTTCCGATGACATTCAAGCTGCGGGGTCTGACACCCGACCTCCGATGCTGGATAGAACTGACTATGAATCATGGGCTCAAAGGATTCGTCTGTACTGTCTGGGTAAAGAAAATGGGGTTAACATCTTGAAATCCATCGATGAGGGACCCTTTCAAATGGGTACTACTAGAGACACGGTCACAGCAGAAACTGATCTACTACCGGCCGTACTTGGTCCTGATAGACCTCGCACTTACGATGAGTTGTCTGATGAAGAAAAGAAACGCTATGATGCAGACATCAGAGCATCAAATATCGTCATTCAAGGGCTTCCCAAAGATGTCTACAAACTTATCAACTACAACACTGAAGCAAAGGCCGTCTGGGATAATGTCAAAATGCTTCTTGCAGGGTCTGAGTTAACTAAAGAAGATCGTGAGTCACAGCTATACGATGAATTTGAGCATTTCAAAATGAATCCAGGTGAAAGCATCACTGACTATTACGTCAGATTTCACAAGCTGGTCAATGATATGAGAGCCATCAAGATGACAATGCCCAACATACATCTTAATTCCAAATTCGTGAACAACATGGCACCTGAATTGGATAGGTTTGTCACAGTTGTTAAGCTCAACAAGGGTCTCAGGCATACCAATCATGAACAGCTTTATGCATATCTCCAACAACATGAGAAACATGCTGCTTATGATCGGCTAATGCGAGAAAAGCTCAATCCGTCTGCAACAAATGAATCTCTTGCTTTTGTTTCCAATGTTCAACAACCTAATCAAACCTCTAATGATCAAGTTCAACCATCACAGTCATCCAGGTCTACCCCAACCAATAGTCAACTATCAACTCCCTCACCATCTGCTTTGAATACACAACTTGATTCTGGGTATTCTCACACTGACATGATGATTGATAATCTCTCCAACCAAGTTTCTCTACTGGTCCAACAGTTCAGGGCTGCACTTCCATCTACTAACAACCAACTCAGAATCTCATCTAATCCACGTAATCAGGCAGTCATTGAAGATGGTCGGGTGGTGGTGCAGAATGTGCAGGGAAGACAGAACTTCAACCAAAGAAATGCTGGTAGAGAGAATGGGCAGTACAGAGTTGGGAATGCTCTTCAAGCACAAGCTAAGTAGCCGAAATGCTATAACTGCGGAGGGTTGGGCCATATTGCTAGGAATTGCACTCTCCCAAAACGTCCCCAAAACTCTGAGTACTTCAAGGACAAGATGTTGCTGATGCAGGCACAAGAAAATGGGACAGTGTTGGATGAAGAAGCTTTGCTCTTTCTGGCTGGTAATGATGGGAACACCTTTGATGCTGATGTGAATGATCAACCTGTTCAGGACATGGCTCTTAATGACCCGAATATTTTTGAAGTTGAAGAGTGTGATGCATTTGACTCAGATGTGGATGATGAACCTACTGCTCAAACCATCTTCATGGCTAATCTGTCTGCAGCAGCATCCTCTTCACAGCATCCCGATTTATCCATCACATCTGCTATCTCTGAGGTACCAACTTCTCCTAATCATGATCTGAATAATCCCACAACTGAACAGGGGGCATGTGACTCTGTACAACTCAAGAATATTGTCAACACAAACATCACTGATATGGGTAATACCAATAATATCCCATATGAAATGTATGTGAATGACAATGGACCGCCAGTTGTACCAAGTGACATGCCGTCTATTGACTCTAGAGAACATGAGGTACATGAGCACACGATATACAATCCTGATGATTCCCTGATCACTAGAATTAACACCCTTAAGGATCAAGTGAATATTTATGAGCAGCGTGCTAAGTTTGAGCTGAATGAACGTGAGCAGAAAATGGAATGGCAACTGCGTACTTACATATCTGAAAACAATTCCAAACAAGAATCATTAAAAAGGGAACTAGTTTCTTTAAAGAACCAATTGGATCAAACCATCAAACAAAAACTAGAGGTTCAAAAAGGTTTGACTTCAATCAAACTTGAATTCAAAGATAAAGAAACTAAACTTCTAAATGATTTCTCAAAACTAAAATTGTTGAAAAATAAATTGGAAGATAAGTTGTACACACAGGGCCAAACCATTCAATCTGCTCAAATGATGGAAAACCATAGGAAACTAAGTGATGAATTTAGTGAACATGATACCTCCAAACCCAAAGCAAGATACCTTAGAATTGGTCTAGGTGCACAACCTGCATTATATGATGCAACCACTATGCTTGAACCTAATCATGCCCCTCCTGATACACGATCCTACGACCACATCAATGAGGCAGAGGATAGAACTAGGGTAAAACTTGCTGAATGTTTAAAGGATCCTAAATGCATTGCTAAGAATATTGTGTTTCACTATGATTATGCGAATGACAATCAAACTGCAATTTTTGTTCCTCAAAAGAGAATTCTTCCTGAAAAAGTGTTTTGGAATATTGACATTGAGAAAATGCAAGCTGAAAGAGTTGTAGGTAACACACGCACTATGTTTAGAATTGCTCACCCAACTAATTACCCCCTGAACACACCTAGGCACCTTGTACCTTTCACTCTTCCCACACAATGTAATACTCTAATTGGGCTGTATGTGCTAGGTTAATTGTTTAATGACTTTGAGAAAACCTGTAAAATAAGAATTACACCTACAGGGATTACAGAAGGGGAAAGGGGTTTTGAGCAAACAAAACAGTGTTACCTAACTGAAGTTATGCCATTTTTTAAACTTCTCAAAGAACATTTTGAGGGCCTTAAAAACACCATTAATGATGATGTGACTCAAATGAGAAAGGTTTTTGATGAAGTGGAAAGTGAGGGTAAACAATTAGCTATTGATCTCAAATACAGTGAAATTGACAGGAAAAACATTCTCATCATGAATGAAAATTTGATTGCTAATTGCATAGCAAAAGATGTGTTTTATATTGTTACCGACTCTGCACTATCTGCTCGACAATTCCATGAAATGTCGGTTACTTTGAATGTCTTCCAAAATCGTGTGATTGAGCTTGAGGGGGAGAATTATAAACTTACTGAAAAAATTCAAAACGACGATCATGATAACATGGTCAGGAATTTCTCAAAACTAGAAGTTGATAATCTGAACCTACAATTAAAATATCAACATTTAGAAGAAAGCATAAAAATATCAAATGCCAAGATATCTTCGGATGCTCCTGAGTTTGATACATGTTTTGAATTAGCCAAAAAGGATGAAGTAATTCAAGCTCACTCAAACACGATTCGGAAGTTGAAGGTCCAAATTGCACAATTAAAATCGAACATAAGCGATGTGACCAATACCAATTACCAGAAGTCGATAGATTCTCAAAACTTTCAAAAACAGGGCATTATCAATGAATTACAACTTGAAAATGAGTGGCTTCGTGCTGAAATGTCAAACGCTAAACAACGCTATAAAGAATTGTTTGAGTCTATTAAACAACACGTGACCAAAACAATGAAAGAGTAACTTCTTTGTTAAATGAAATTGAGAATCTAAAGACCATGGTGAAGGGTAAAATGCCTGTTGTTTCATGTGATCATGCAATTTCCAATGTACATGCTTGTAATAAATATGCGTGCGATGCTGTGAATGTTTCTCTTCCCCTTAGGAACAATAAGTTAGTTCATAACAACTATTTTAGAAATCTTAAGGATTGTCTGGCCATACATAGAGAAACCATTGAAGATGAGAGGATTTCTAAACCACTTGATGATGTTATTATTGGTGCGTGCTTCCTCACTAATAGAGCCCAGGATTTATTAGAATATGCCATAGGATCATGCCCCAAGAATGATAACAAGTCGGATAGGACAATTGCATTGCACCCTCTCAGTGGCAACAAGCATGTCACAGTTGACTTTCCCCAAACCATGTCACAATCCTCCATCTTGATCACCAGTAAACAAGTAGCAACTAATCAGACTAATGTTCCCGTCATTGCTTCTACAGGAGTAAAAGGTGTATCTAATGCTAGCAAGTCACAGCCTAAGTGCAATACAAAGAATGTTAGGACTTTGCCGGCTAAGAGTACACTTATGAAGGAAGTAGAAGAATCATCTAGGAACAATAAAGTGATGCTTAGTGAAAGGAATCGAGTTGATTCAAACATTTGTGTTAACAATGATGTAATTAACTCTGATGCTATTTGTAAGACTTGTAACAAATGCTTATTTTATGGTAATCATGATGCATGTGTTGTGTCCTTTCTTAAATCCACTATGAAATCTCCAGCTATGAATATTTCTAGTCTTAAACGGGCAAAACAAGTATGGAATAAAACAGGAAAAGTTTTCACTAATGTTGGTTATCAATGGAGACCTACTGGAAGGAAATTCACTCTGAGGGAAAAATGCCCAGTGACTAGGATCACTAACTCTAGAGTTGTGCCTATTAGGAAGTGGAGACCTACCGGTAGACTATTTCCAATAGAAGCAATGAATACCACTCCTAGTTCTAGTGCATCAAAATGTGAATACTCCAGTGAGATATCTGTTACGTATGATAATCCAATATTTGTGTGTTCTAACCAAACGGACCCCAATTGTGTGTGGGGCTCCAGCTTTTTCAGTTATCCACGATTGTCTGGTTTCAAATGCAGGTCGTACAAATCGTCCTTTGGTATTTGGACTCAGGCTGCTCAAAACATATGACTGGAGATCGCTCGCGGCTCAAGAATTTCGTGGAAAAGTTTATTGGTACGGTTAGATTTGGGAATGACCATTTTGGATCTATAATGGGTTATGGTGATTACGTCTTTGGAGACAGTGTTATATCCAGAGTTTACTACGTGGAAGGACTTGGGCACAATCTATTTTCTGTTGGTCAATTCTGTGACTCAGATCTCGAAGTCGCCTTCAGAAAGCACACCTGTTTTGTTAGAGAATTAGATGGTGTTGATCTTCTCAAGGGGAGTTGGGGTACTAATCTTTACACCATCTCCATCGAAGATATGCTACGGTCCTCTCCAGTTTGTCTGCTTTCTAAAGCATCCAAGAACAAATCATGGTTGTGGCATCGTCGTTTAAACCATTTGAACTTCGGTACTATCAATGAACTTACACGTAAGGATCTTGTTCGAGGCTTGCCCAGACTTAAGTATGAAAAAGACCATCTGTGTTCCGCCTGTCAAATGGGCAAGAGCAAAAAGCACACCCATAAACCCAAAACTGTCAATTCAATCATGGAAGTTCTTCATACTCTTCACATGGATCTGTGTGGACCTATGAGGATTCAAAGTATCAACGGAAAGAAATATGTGCTGGTTATTGTTGATGATTACTCTCGATTCACATGGGTAAAATTTCTACGATCAAAAGATGAAACTCCGGAAACCATCATCAAACTCATCAAGATGTTGCAAGTCCGCCTCAACAAAACAGTTAGAATCATTCGTACTGATAATGGAACAGAGTTTGTGAACAGACAACTTACTCTATTTTATGAAGGTGTCGGGATCAGTCATCAAAAGAGCATTCCACGTACTCCTCAACAAAATGGAATTGTTGAAAGACGCAATCGCACCTTAGTTGAAGCTGCAAGGACTATGCTCATCTTCTCCAAAGCTCCTATGTTTCTTTGGGCTGAGGCAATTGCCACTGCATGTTACACACAGAACCGATCCTTGATACATCCTCTCCACTGCAAGACTCCCTATGAATTGGTACATGGAAGAAAACCCGATCTTTCGTTTCTTCGAGTTTTTGGTGCACTTTGCTATCCAACTAATGACAGTGAAGACCTTGGGAAACTCAAGGCCAAGGCCGACATTGGTTTCTTCGTTGGCTATGCTCCAGAGCGAAAGGGGTACCGAATCTACAACAAACGTACCAGAGACATAATGGAAACAATCCACGTTACTTTCGATGAGCTGACTGAGCAACCGGTTCCTGGACAATCAAGTTCTGGACCCATACCTAACCTTTTGTCTCCTGGCCAATTAGTTCCAGGCTTGTACAGAATCACATCCCTGCTGCTCCTTTTGTACCTCCTACAAGTGAAGATTGGAAGAAACTGTTCGACCCTATGTTTGATGAATACTTTGAACCTCAACCGATGAATGCTCCTGAAGCTACAATGGTTCAACCACCAGATGGGGTGGTGAATAATCAAGATGACAATAACGGTCCATCCACTTCATTGTCATGGGATTCTGAAGCTCCCACCATCAGTCAATCGGTTAGCACTTCTAATGTCCAACCTTCACCTGTACAACGAGCGGCAACTGTAGATAATACATCTGAAGTTAATCCTTTTGCTCCACCTGATAATGAGCTGTTTGTTAACATCTTTGCCCTTGAATCATCAAATGATGTAACATCCTCTGATGAATCTAACACAGCTACCTCAGTTCCATATTCTCAACCCCATGAATACCTTAGAAAATGGACCAATGATCATCCTATAGACAACATTATTGGAAACCCTTCGCGTCCAGTATCTACCCGCAAGCAACTTGCAACCGACGCATTGTGGTGCTTCTTTAATTCTGTCCTTTCTAAAGCTGAACCAAAAAGCGTCAAGGATGCAATGTCTAAACACTCATGGTTCACTGCAATGGTGGACGAAATTCATGAATTTGACCGACTGGATGTCTGGGAACTAGTACCACCTCCCGAGTGTGCTATGATCATCGCTCTCAAATGGATATTCAAGGTTAAACTTGATGAGCATGGAGATGTATTGAAAAACAAAGCTAGGCTTGTGGCAAAAGGATATCGACAAGAAGAAGGAATAGACTTTGAAGAATCCTTCGCCCCAGTTGCTAGAATAGAAGCCATAAGGATCTTTCTCGCAAATGCTGCAAGTCAAAACATGGTGGTCTATCAAATGGATGTCAAGACTGCATTCTTAAATGGGGATCTGAAAGAGGTGGTGTACGTATCTCAACCCGAAGGTTTTGTGGATCCAGAACGCCCTAATCACATTTATCGATTAAAGAAGGCTCTCTATGGGCTTAAACAAGCACCTAGGGCGTGGTACGACACCTTGTCTAAATTTCTTCTGGCTAACAAATTCTCCAAAGGCGTTGTTGATCCTACACTCTTTACCAGAAAAACGGGCAAAAACCTCCTACATGTACAATTCTATGTTGATGACATCATCTTTGCCTCATCTAATCCCACAGAATGTGATCGTTTCTCCCAAGAGATGAGTTCCGAATTCTAAATGTCTATGATGGATCAAATGTCATTCTTTCTAGGACTGTAAATTTCTCAAAACCCCAATGGCATCTTCATCAATCAATCCAAATACGCCAATGAAACTTTGAAGAAATTTGGATTCGACTCCTGTGATTCAGTTGATACTCCTATGATTGAACGCTCAAAACTTGACGAAGATGATGTGGGAATTCCAGTCGACCAAACCATGTATCGAAGCATGATTGGCTCCTTAATGTACCTCACTGCAAGCAGACCCGATCTTCTATTTGCAGTTTGCATTTGTGCTCGGTATCAATCCAAACCCACCAAGAAACATTTGGAAGCTGTCAAAAGAGTCTTTCGATACCTTAAAGGAACAATCCACATGGGCCTTTGGTACCCTAAAGAAACTTCTATGGCTCTCACAGCATATCAGATGCTGATCATGCGGGATGTCAAGACACTCGTCGCAATACATCTGGGGGTGCACAATTTTTAGGGAATAAGCTAGTCAGTTGGTCTTCAAAGAAACAAATGAGTACATCTATCTCCTCCACTGAAGCTGAATAAGTTGGCCTTGGTATGAAGAGTCTCACACCTGAGGATCATTTGTCTTCAGGAAGATCAAGAGGAGTAAAGGGGTTGCTTCGCATATCCTTGTATAGTATCCAATATAGAAAAATATAAAATCTATAAAAAGCATAAAAATCTGAAAAATCACAAAAATCCAAAAATATTCTTCTCACGACATGTCTCTTGTATAATCGATATTATGTACGTTTCTAGAAATGTCATTCAATAATGACACGGAATCATACATATGCTTGAGCAAGAGTTTTTCGGTTCAAATAAAGTTGTTTTCAAAAACATATCGTATCTCAAAACATTCTTAAAAATATGGCTTGTAGTCATTTCATGCTACAACCCGGTCTTCACAAATATGGCTTGCTATTACTTCAGATAGCAACCCGCTTTTCAAAATGGAGAAAACACGTCGCCAAAAAGACGGTTGTTCCTTTTACTGGGTGAAGTTCACCTGGGCATGGATTACTTTATATCCATGTTTCCTCGATCTAATGTACGCTTCAGTGCATTATTTCTTGATAAAGAAGAGAAATCTTCTTTTTATCGCCAAACACTTTCCCTTCTATGATTTTTCCGGAAAGTGTTTGTGCAAAACTTGGTGGTACCATGAAATTTTGAATGAAAATCAAATTGAACTCAAAGGTTTGATAAAATTTTCACTCAATCAATGACATTAATAGTTTATGAAAATATTTATGCTTTAACATCCGTCATTGATTGAGGGGGAGAGTGATTTCTCAAAATTTTATGTATCATCAAAACTCCCCACACTTCGTACATAAAACCTTGCAACAAAATGATTTGTGATGTGTTATGTGTCAGAATGAGTACATTTTCAAAGAGTTTTCGTTAAAACTTCAAATCTTTTGTAAACTCTTCAAATCTGACACATAACAACCTCCCTCACAGATTGAGGGGGAGCAAGAAAAAGGTTCCTTTTATCAGACAATATTAAAAAATTAACCGCATTTCTCTCCCAAACGTTTTCTAACTTATTTAAATCAATTGAGATAAAAAATCTCTAAAGCTTTGAAATTTTGATCGGGGGAGAGAATGTGATTTAAATATGACATCTGATAAACCAAAGTGATCTTTTGGACTCAATAAATGTGCTCCCACATATGTACTAAACTTTTTTGAATATCGATGCACATATTGAGGGGGAGCAAAAGGCGTTTGTGGAAGTTATACCAAAGACCGACCATTTATCTTTATGCATGGAGTTATAAGGTTGGTTAAGGTTAGGTATAAGTTCCCATGATCCACCAGAACCAGAAGGATCTTCCCAGGGACAATCCATAGATAGATTAGAAGTCCTTAGGAATGATTGAAAAAAGGAGTAAAATGAGAAAGGGAAGAGTGCGGACTGAGATAGAGCTAGGACTGGAACAAACCCAACAAGGTTCTAGTGGTGAAGTCTCGGTAAGCACTGAAGGGGTTGAAGAATTAAAAAGAAATGATATGAGAAAGGGTGAAAAGAAATAGCCCTCCACATATTCAACCTTAGGGCAGAAACCGGGTTCAATTCATAATCTACTGGCGGTTACTAAGATAACACCGGTATTGAAGACAAGACGTCATGGACCTAGTGACGCACTGCACTAAACTTCCCAACCACTCAAGTTCTCTTAAAAGAGCTTGTTTCATTCTCAAGGGGAACCCTGTGCAATGTATCAACCGCTCATTGCGAGCTATGTTGATACCTAAAACAGGAGACGCCTCCCCAGTCTCCAGGAGCGGATCAAAACGCACTATTGAGTCTAGAGCCATGAGATCATCCATAAATCTCGATATGACACATTCTAAATATGCTTATTGTTTCACACAATGTGGAAAATAAGATAAAATATTTAGAGTCCTACGCATTATCCTTGTGGTATTGCCAGAACATCCGAGTGATATGTTCACAATGAAGATGGAAATCCTTCTAGAGCGAACATCACTCAAGCTCTTGGTAGGTGACATGTGAGATCCATCTTGGATCAATGATCAAGTGACAACTGGAAAGCAACGATGGTGCGATTCATAATTGAGTCAAACTTGTTCCAGGATATGGATTGACGGATACTTTTGCCAAAACCTCTGAATGTGCTCACCAACTAATCTTTCGAGCACATTGATTGTGTGCAATATCTTTCAAACAAAAGTATTTTGATGGAAATGTGATTCTAGATACAAAACTCTCGTTGTGTCTCAAAAATGTTTATCATAGGACACACGAGTGATTTCTATAAATCTATTTCCCATCAATCCGTGAATATTCATTCACCGATTCACTCTATCGTGCTGTCTGCTTTGAGACGTTCCGGTATGAGAACATGCTAACTATGAAGACTCCAAAGTGGATTCTTTAGAAAATTCATTACTACAAGCTGAAAATTCCTGTCAAGGAGAGTTTTCTTTAAAAGAGACTCTACCTGATCACAGGTCGGTTTTCACAAAACCAGAGGGTAGTCTGTCCTCGCAGAACGAATGACAAAGCCATATTCGTTCTCTATCTTTATTGTTAACTGTTTTATTTTAGGGACACATATAAAGATGGCGGTGATGGCTGCAGTTTCCAGCTGAATCGGGTCAATCCATACCTCATGCTCACACATCCTCCACACTATCAATGAAGATGAGAGACTTGCTACAACAAATGTTGAGAGACTACTAACAACGTTTTCGCAACTCTGATGATAAAGTCTCCTGGTCCACAAACTCCAATGCAACGTCTCCAGATACAGAAGGGTGTGAGCATGATGGTCCTTAGTCACTACATCACATGAAGGCAATACAACTATGGATGAGCTTGGAGATTTACTTTTGCTGATGATCTCAAAGGAAGCTCAAAGATCACATATCTCAAAGGAATTCAAATCACGAGTTCACTTGCTTGAAGTACGAAGTGTGTTGAAAAGTGAAGAATCAGATCCTACGAGCTACAAAGACTAAAGAATGCTTAAAGACCAAAGATCTTAATTTCAAAGGTGACCTCGCTTAGGGGGAGATTGTTAGGAATACAAATATTCCTGTAAAAGTCTCGGTCACCTAATGATTGTAATAGCATTAAGTTAGCTCGTAGTTAGTTTGTTTATTAGTTAATTAGTATTAGTTTATGTAACACCGTGGAAGAAGGACGGGTCTTCACCCACTGTATGCCTGATCCACAGCCCGGGAGTGGGCGTTTTATTGTAAGTATAAATACCCCTCTCCACATGTGGAGAGGGTTGGACCTTCACTTAATCTCAATCTAATATTTCTCTTTTTCTCTCAAGGTTCCTTTCTTTCTTTCTTTCCTCTCCTCTTCCTCACCTTCTACGCCTCACAAATCACAACATGAACATGTTTCCGACATAGTTAGTATTCTACAGTATACTTACTTAAAAGTAAGCATGAGGTGTTTGATAATATTAAGATTTTTTATAACTTGATTAAAACACAGTTTGAAAAATGTGTTAAGATTTTTAGAAGTGACAATGGTACTGAATTTGTCAATAATCAGTTTAATAAATTTTGTGAAGAAAAAGGAATCATTCATCAGACATCTTGTGCTTATACTCCCCAACAAAATGGGGTAGTAGAACGGAAACATAGGCATCTCTTAAATGTTGCAAGATCCCTTATGTTTCAGGGGGGATTGCCTTTGTATTTGTGGTCTGAATGTGTTCTAACTGCCACTTATTTGATTAACAGATTGCCATCTTCAGTGCTGAATGGAATGTCTCCTTTTAACCTTGTTTTTAATAGTAAACCTGAACTAAATCACTTAAGAACTTTTGGTTGTCTTTGCTTTGCTACCATTCTTACCAGCAATGATAAGTTTAGTAGTAGGGCTGAAAAGTGTGTTTTAGTTGGGTATTCCAACTTTCAAAAAGGTTATAAACTTTATAGTCTTGAGAGGAAACAGTTTATATTTTCTAGAGATGTAAGATTTTTTGAAAATGTTTTTCCTTTCAAGATTAAAAACTCTTCTGCTGCTCCTGACCCTCTCAGTCAGGGTTTGAATCATGTTAACTTCTTTGATGAAGTAGCTTGTGACAATCCTGACACACCCAATGATGATAATACTCATGATGATCATCATGAGAGTGAGGGCAGCTACTCCTTGCATCTTGGCAGCCCAACAATTGACCATGAACGGAGTGATTTGGGGCACTCTGATGGTTCCAATGAGGTTACCAGTACAAGTGAGATAGCTGCAACTCCTCTTGGTGTGAGCAGTTCTGAGGGTGTAAATAGTCCCTTACCTGAACAATCAACAGATCTGTCTTTTAATAATGATCAGCCTTCTTTAAGAAGGTCTGATAGAACATCTGTATTTCCAAACAAATATAATGAGTTTGTTGTTGACTCAAAAGTCAAATTTGGCCTTGAAAAGTTTGTTACTTATGCAAAACTTAAAAATGATACTTTATGTTTTGTCATTGAGTTAAATAAAAGTTTTGAACCAAAAAATTATTAGGAGGCTTGTATGTATCAGCACTGGAAAGATGCTATGAATAGTGAAATGGAGGCCTTATATAGAAATGATACGTTTGAAATTGTTGAGTTGCCTTTTGGTAGAAAAGCTATAGGTTGTAAGTGGGTCTTTAAAATCAAATATAAATCTAATGGTGAGGTTGATAGATACAAGGCTAGACTAGTTGCTAAGGGTTATAATCAAAAAGAAGGTGTAGACTTTGATGAAACTTTTTCACCTGTTGTCAAAATTGTTACTGTCAGATGCCTTATCAATCTTGCTGTTTAGCAAAATTGGCCTATCTTTCAACTTGATATTAACAATGCTTTCTTATATGGAGATCTTGATGAGACTGTTTATATGACTACCTGATGGGTATTTTAATAATAATGATAAGAGAGTTTGCAGACTTAAAAAGTCTTTATATGGGTTGAAACAGGCACCTAGACAATGGAATGCTAAGTTGACCAGTGCTTTAATTGAAAATAACTTTGTGCAAAGCAAAAGTGATTATTCTTTGTTTGTTAAAAATGATTCTGGTAACTTTGTGGCATTGCTTGTTTATGTTGATGATATTCTTGTTACTGGTAATAATTTGGATGAAGTTGAAAAGTTTAAAGAGTTTCTTAAGTCTAAATTCCAGATTAAAGATCTGGGGAAACTTAAGTATTTTTTGGGTATTGAAGTTATGGAAACAGATAAAGGTCTTTGTTTGACACAAAGAAAATATTGCTTAGATCTCTTGTCTGAGTTTGGTTTATTGGCTTGTAAGCCGTCTGCTTTTCCGTTGGAACAAAGTTTAACTATCTCTAATGAACCAAGTTTATCTGATCCTGTTCTAGATAATATAACTGAATATCAGAAGTTAGTTGGTAAATTAATTTACCTAACACACACTAGGCCTGATATTTCTTATGCTGTACATTGCTTAAGTTAGTTTATGCATAAGCCTCTTAAGTCTCATTTGAAAATTGCTCTTAAGGTTTTAAGGTATCTTAAAGGCTCCCCTGGTAGAGGCATACACATTGTTAGGGATTCTAATGAGTCTTTAGAAGTTTATGTTGATGTAGATTGGGCCAAGTGTGTGGTAACTAGAAGATCTGTTACAGGATTTTGTATTTTCTTAAATGGTTCACTTGTCTCTTGGAAAAACAAAAAACAGAATACCCTTTCTAAGTCTAGTGTAGAGGCTGAATACAGAGCCATGGCCTCTGCTACTTCAGAAATTGTTTGGGTCTTAAAAATTTTAAAGGACCTAAACTGGGAACATTTTTTACCTGTGAAGTTGTTTTGTGATAGTCAGGTTGCAATCAAGATTGCAGCAAACCCTGTTTTTTATGAAAGAACAAAACATTTAGAAATTGATTTACACTTTGTAAGAGAAAAAATTTTGGCAGGGGTTATTAAAACAATAAAAGTTCAATCAGCTGATGTGTTTACAAAAGGTTTAGATAAACTTCAACATGAAAAATTGGTTTATAAACTTGGAATGTATGACGTGTTCCAGGTTTGAGTTAAGGGGGGATGTTGAAAAATAACTCTAAACCTGAACACATAAATGATAGGGACTGATATTGTCAATCTTATATTTCATATATAGAGTGGAGAATAAGTGTAGCTGAGTTTAGAGTTATGGTCAAAACTAAAGGACTAAAGTTGACAAGCTGCTAAAGATCTTTGGTCAAGACTATATAAGCTCTCATATCAGCTAGGGTTTCATTATTCTCTCTCAGGCCGATTTCTCTATTTGTTCTCTTATTTTGATCAACCAAGATCTGCTATTTTGTATTGTTGAGAGTTTGTGAGGAGTTGTAATAAAACTATTGATAATTAGTCAATAGCCTACCACCTGAATAGCAGTGGGTAGGATTCTGAGTTGTGATTAAGTTCTTGAAAGTTGATGTTGTGATTGATTGAGATCAGTTGCTTATTGATCTTGTGGTTTTGGTTGAATAATAAAATAGTTCTTGAATTGAGATTCAATAAGTTGTTTCTGGTTAAATTGTGTTTTTCTACACATTTAACATCATATGAATGACAGACCCCAGTTCCACTTAGAATATCAAGAAATGAAGACAGTGAACATGAACCAGAATTCCAGATACAATATCATGAAATTAAAAGCAATATTTTTTGCATAACATTAACATAAGGACTCCCAATGGATGAAAACTTCATTCCAGACACAATATTAAGAAATGAAAACAATAGTGTAACGATAAGACCTGGCTCAAATATACAACGAAAACAAACATTACCACTACTACCACCGCCACCGCTGCTACCACTACCAACTTTTAGATTATTAAAACAAACTAAACCTGATAGAAATTTGTAAGATAATCAGCTCAGAGTTACAAATCTTACATAATGGCGCAAAAGCCTCACCACCTGGTTGAGGTGTTCTTCAATAACAGCTTAACCAACGGGTCAAAATCACAGTGTCTTTTTGCGTCATTTTCGTATTTAACAAACCCTCTCTTGTATGCCAATTGCTACCTAATTTCAGACTGTGGTATAGATATAACAATATTGCTTACTACAAACTCTATTATCATTTTATCAATATACCACTCTATAAAATCGACACATTTCTTTACCATTTAGCACAAACTCTTTTTTGCAATTATTTGACCATTTAACGCGAGTGCAGTTAACTTTATTTTACCATGTAACACATAAAATTGCATTATTTGGTAAGATCTGATAAGTATGTTTGCATTAGATTGCAAATACAAAAAGGTAACTTAAGTAGGTAAAATGATACTATGTCCGTTGCATGAATAGGCGGTAGAATCATTACTTGAAATGAGCATGTTGTCCTCTTAAAACTCTAAAAAAGTTTAAAACAACTCGAGCAAAAAAAAAAAACTAATGAACATAGAGTAAAACCAATAGATAAAAGACCTCAATTCCACATACAATACTAAGAAACAGATGAATCTCAAACAATCTAAACAAACTCAAAATCTACTGAAAACAATAGTCTATATACTCCGAGATAAACTATACCAAGGTTTACTTTCAAAAGGTAGATTAATAAACATTTATGATATCAAATCACTTTAAATACTAAAAGTATGGCCTACCATAACCACATACTCCTAGACATTCCATAATTTCAATACTAACAATAATATATCACATCTTACCAAATCCAGATGGAGATTAAAAAAAAAAGAACCAAGTTTTTACCAATTCAAGTGTTGTCCAGAAAGGGAGATGATTCGTGAGCTCTCAATCGATGCCAGGAAACCATGGTCTAACTAGTTGGAGCTAGTTGATACGTGCTAAGGTTCAGTGACAGCCACATGGTCCGCTGCCAGAGGAACCTCGACTACATGCTCTTGCACTCTACTATCACCAATAATTGCATTCACAGTTTTAGATTTAACTTCATCCAATTTGACCACCAATGACCCCCTTCTGTCTCTTAACCGATCCTTAACTTCATGAGTCACATTTTCACACATTGTTACACTAATCTCCACCAAATTCGGGCAACCCAACGCAAAAGCCTCAATCCCTTTATCCGATACACAACACTTCTTGATTAACACCTTCTTCAAAGCAACACATTTCTCGGCAATATATGATATCTCCACATCAGTTATGGTCTTACTTGAACAAAGATCTAATCGTTCCAATTTTCGACAACTTACAGCAATCGCTTCTAAACTAATACAGCAAGCATCGACCCCAATCAAAACCAGCTCCTCAAGGTTCAAACAGTATTTTGCAATAGCAATCAAACCCTCATTTCCTAAGGTATTCCACAAACGGTTATCAATATAAAGCTTTTTTAAGTACTTACAATTCTCAGCAACACAACCCAATACGGTATTTGTGCAATACGAAGCCCTCCAAGATGTAAAACTTGTAAATTACAACATTTGGATAAAGCAAAAAGACTGATATCACTTACATCAACAAGTTTTAAATGAACTTCAACTAAACTGTTACTCGAAACCACAATCATCTCCAAGAATCTGTCCCAGTCTTCAAATAATGCGATCAATTTCAAGGTTTTCAAATTATTTGAACCGATACTTAATGGTTCGGATAACTGTCTTCTGGTGCCTAAAAACTTAACAGATAGTTCCTCAAGTGAAGAACAGCTATTAAGTAAGGTGATTATACCTTTGGCGCCAAAACCACATGATAAGCATGAGAATTTCTTCAGCTTTTTACAGTTTTGTGATAAAATAGTCATTCCTTCGTAAGTGATGTAATTGCACGCAATGAGCTTGAGGCGCGTGAGATTAGGGCAGCGGGATGTGATGTGGCTCAATCCATCGTCGTCTATGCCAGGGAATTGCCTACTACGGAGAGCGAGTTGAGTGAGTGAGTTGAATCGGGTGAAGATTGAGGGAATAAAGGGTTGGAGCTTCGATCGGGCGTCGAGTTTGAGGTGAGTGCGTGTTTGAGCTTCAATTCGAAACCAACGGTAGGAGACAAGTGATGAATTGTTTCGGTCCTTGGAGGTTGTTAGGAAGTTGAAGATTAGGGCTAAGCATTCGTCAGGGAGTGAATTTGTGTGGTCGATTGTATCGTCGGACATTTTGGATGTTTCGTCAGAGCAAGGGAGGGTTTGAAGGCGTTGGTGGACTGTTTGGCTTAAGAAGGTGTTTGTTTGATCTAATATTATATTTGGCAAAAGAGCTTAGTATTTTTTTTTCGCCGTATATTTCATAGGGCTCAAATTTCTTGCTTACGAGACATCATGGCCCGTCCGATGCACGGGCTTTGTTCATCAGGAAAAAATCATACTTATATTTGGGGTAAAAAGGTGTTCGGGTTAAATTGACAAATTGATTTTTTTTTTAATACAACATTAAAATTCATCTGCTTTTCTTGGTGCTCTATAGATTCAATCAGACATACATGCATGTGAGCCGATATGTGCACAACCAAGCAATTACATTCAACACACCATATATAACTTTTTTGTATGATTATACGTAGTATTACTAAATATACTTCTTGTACAGGTAGAAAGAATGAACCACCATATATAACTTTTTGTGTATGCTTAGTGTCAATGACAATGGTCGAAAGGCTTGTATGTATATACAATAAACACGCAATCTTTGGCCTTTTGAGCATCAAGAATATCTGCACCGTTGTTCTCAGCGACATCTTTCTCGGCTACAACCTTAGACATATTGAACAACTTTGAGATAGTATTTTTTAAGCATGTCTTGTGTTCATCCATGGAAGCATGAATAAACTCATCAATGTGATTTCTAACATTTATTCACACATAAAATTAATTAACTTTAGGCTATTTTTACCCATTTACTTATGAATGGGTGATTTTAACAAACAAATTTAACTAAAAACCACAAATAATTCGTTCTTTGTAGATTATAACACGTAAGCCAAATAGAATTCAACTACACAGCCCAAATAAAAAAAATCAACCCTATGATTTAACAGCCCAAAGAAAAAAACGAATATGACCAAAGTCCAATAAGAGCCCACCAAATCTTGTAAAAAAATCGTCCCAGAATGGAGTAGCAGCCCAAAAGAGATAACCCAAATACCTAAAGCCCAATATTAACAATAGTTAGCCTAAACTTTTTCTAGAAAAATACACTAATGTCACTAACCCTATTTTTTTGTAACCTTTTAATCGCTTAACACAAACACAAAAACAAACGCAGTCACCAAAATATTCTCCCAAATGAATTCACAGATCTAATAAAAAAAATTCGTCGCCCCCTTTTTTCTTTGTTTTCTGCTCAACCAAAACCACAACATAAGTAAAACCTGTTACTCTTTGCTTGTACCGATTGAAAAATCGTCCCTTATGTATCTTGTGGTTCGAACCTGGTTAGAAAAGAAAGAAGGCTTCAAGATTCTTTATGAGTTCAGGTAGGTTGTATATCTGTTTTTCTTAAACCGAAAGAAAGATATGGATGAAACCAGATGGTTTTGTTCTTTCTTAATAACTTTCGAATATTAAATAGAAAGAAGTTAAGCTTCTAACACGGATCAATGATGGTAAATCTCTTTCGTTTCGTTTTAAATACGAATCTTCAACTATAAAAGGATAAACTGGGATCTATTTTGTTTCTTTTGTTTCTTGTTCGATACTGTGATGGGATGAAGGTGATGTGAGTTTGTTGATGGCTTAGATTTTTTTTATGGATAAGGATAGATGATTTGCCTTTGGATACTGTGATGTTTTTTTTATGGTTGGACAGTTTTGGACGTGAGTGTTTGTTTATGCTTAACTCGACCGAACAAAAGTGAGAACGAAACCGGTTGGGTTTTGTTCTAACTTATACTTTTTCGGATATTATAAAGAAACGGCTCGTTTCTTATATAGATCTATGATATGTCAAGTTCAATCTTATAAGATCTTTTAAAAGATTGGTACACCTTGAACTAAAATTGAGATGATGGAGATGACTGAGATAGGTTGTTATTTATACTATCAAAACTCCATATGAAAAGTCACAAAGATGAGAATACCGTAGATGGTTTGTATACTTGCAGTAATGAGGCTTTAATTTATGAAATAAGGCTTTAGACATTTCAGCTTAAAAGCTCTTTAAAGCTTCAAAATAAGCTCTATGTATTAAATTATTAGCTTAAACAACATATTTAAGTTTCTTAGCTTGTGACATTAATGCTCACATTCAATAGGGGAACTCATTTTATATATATATATATATATATATATATATATATATATATATATATATATATATATATATATATATATATATATAGATTATGAGATGATAAACTCGTATAAACGCATAAGTCTCAAAATAAGCTAGAAAAAATGAGGCTTATGAAACATAAGCCGAAATCAAATAAGTTCAAAAGCTCACATATAAACGCAAACAAACACTCCCTAAGCTCATACTTATCCTTTTAGGCGTATTTGGAATTGCTTATCTTTTTTGTGCTTATAGTTAGCTTAGAGAGCTAGGTCCACTGGACCCAATAACACACCTCAGCACAATAACACCATTATAACTAAAACACTCACATCAGCTATAAATGTTATAAACGTAAGTGAGTCCCATAACACACCACTAACAATAGCCTACTCACTTACAAACAAAGAAAAGATAAACGGATGACAATATGTGACTTGCCTGGCGATGAACCAATAACATGACGGGAGCGGTGCAGTTTCGCATGCCATTGCTATAAAGTTTCCCTATAAATGTTATTGGTGCATTGCACCAAGCTCTCTTATAATTAAAACCATCGCTAAATGGTATTTGAAGCAAGTTATTTGACTTTCTCGCAAAAGTTGAAGTGTTTATATCTCTACACATTTGACTGTGATTAGGAAAGGATCGGTAAACCCGGTTTAACCGCGTATGTTGAAAATTCGCTCTCTCCAAATAAATTAAGCCGAAAAAGCCTCATTTTTTCTGTTCTTATGTTTATAACTTAAGCCAACGGTAAGAGACAAGTGGTGAATTGTTTCTGTCGTTGGTGGTTGTTAGGAAGTTGAAAATTAAGGCTAAGCATTTGTTTGGAAGTGAGTTTGTGTAATCGACATGGCGGTGGCGGTGTGGCCACTGCGGCCACGATGAAGGTTGATACATTTCAGGTGAAACTCGTCTACTCAAGGGAAGGTGGGTTGAATTGATTTTTTTAGAACGACCATTAACTATCTCACAATATACACATCACATACTATCTCACATGTCCTAAGCAAGATTTGAACTCACAACCATTTTGGTTGGAGTGCTTCTCACACAACAAGTGATACCATTAGAACACAAGCACTTTGTTACTTACTTTCCTGATTCTTTGTAGGTGCCAATCATCCAACACTTACATCATCAAATGGGATAACGTTTTAAATGGGGTTTACTTTGAATATAAACATTTTCAGGTCTACCAAAGGGAATGGAACAGATGTGTAATGAATGAAAATAGTAATCTAATTAGTTATTATTATTTGAGAAATGTTAAATCCTCAATTTTTATCTTTCTACTTAAATTCCTGATTCTTTGTAGGTGTCAATCATCCATAAACTTATAAAAACGGTTCACTGTTTCACTAACTATGTAGCAGAAGGATAAGTCGGAAAATGAGTTAGACGATTTGTCATTTCTTATATTACCATCGTCTTGTTTTATTCACATCTTGAAATAAAATAAATGATTTATGTAAAAAATGTCTCATTTCATGTTTTAATGAAATGAAAATAGAAGAGCAAGAGCGGTTGTGAAACAAAAATAACCATTACATACGTAATAAAATAAAGCAATGAATTAAAAACCACATTTTAAACTCAAAACAAACAAAAAAATTTAGTTACGTTCTCCATTTGATTCCCGCATATCAATCACTATGTTCTTGTCTCAAATTTTCTTAAAAGTTTTGATGTTTTTAATTTTGGTAAAAGTTGAAAATTTATCAATACTTTTATGGTTTTCCTAATTTTGGAAATAAAAAATGGAGTTCGTGAATTTTTGGATCAAACCCAACACAAACATTAAGTAAGGTGATTATACCTTTGGCGCCAAAACCACATGATAAGCATGAGAATTTCTTTAGCTTTTTACAGTTTTGTGATAAAATAGCCATACCTTCGTAAGTGACTCCAGTGCACGCGCGGAGCTTGAGGCGCGTGAGATTAGGGCAGCGGGATGTAATGAGCCTCAATCCATCGTCATTTATGCTAGAGGATTGCCTACAACGGAGAGCGAGTTGAGTGAGTGAGTTGAATCGGGTGAAAATTGACGGAATAAAGGGTTGGAGATTTAATTGGGCGTTGAGAGAGAGGTGAGTGCGTGTTTGAGCTTCGATTCGAAGCCAACGGTGAGAGACGATTGATGAATTGTTTCTGTCATTAGTGGTTGTTAAGAAGTTGAAGATTAGGGCTAAGCATTCGTCAGGGAGTGAATTTGTGTGGTCGATTGTATCGTCGGACATTTTGGATGTTTCGTCAGAGCAAGGGAGGGTTTGAAGGCGTTGGTGGACTGTTTGGCTTAAGAAGGTGTTTGTTTGATCTTATATTATAGGAGTCATTCATACACACGGGCTTAATCTAAATGTTCGTTAGTGTATTGTTCAATACTTATTTTCGTCATTATATATATAAGTTGTGATAGTATCACAACTTTTCTAAGCATGACTCACATTTAAATAGTTTATTAACATTTAAAGAGTATATGTGAAAGAGACTTTTTTCAAGATGCTACATTTAAAAAAGTCTCTTCACTTGTAATTTTTTAATATGTATAAGTTACATACTAAATGTCAAAGGGAGGTTAAGCGCATACGGTTCTTTCAAAATAAATGTAACTATTATATAAAATCGTAACAAAGTGGATATTCTTTATATTTTGAGATCTAACTGGTTACAATGAATTATCCTTTTAGTTTATCATATTAAATACGGTAGCTCCACATTACTACGCTTAGTTACTCGAACTTTATTTTATCCACAAAAACCATTTAAGTTTCAATATTTTTATATTGTTGTGAAAATCGATCCAATATTGTTAGTATATTTAATTTGTAGCATATTGCATATATAAATATATTTGAAGACATCAATCTTAACATATAATTTTTCTACTCTGAATAACTAATATAACAATTTCATTTTGCCAAATTTGTTTGTCATTCTACAAATGAAACTAAAATCATATTAAGATAATCAATTAATCTCCACAGTGATATTAACACACCGCAAGACAAAAAACTACATTAGGAGCAAAAATATTAAAATGCACCAACAAAGTGTACTAATAATAATTGATTAAAAATTGAATGCTCGTCATATTATTTTCAAAAAACTTACTTGCTAACGAATCAATAGTATTAGCCCGTTTATCGGTATTACATAAAGTAAAATATTGCATGTTTAATTTGTAATATACAATTAATATGAATGCTAAGTATTCATCCCACCGATGGCCGTGGCGTTGTTCTTGTTTTTGTTGTTGTTGTCTTTGTCGTTATTCTTCATTGGCCTTTGCATGTTTTGTTCTTGATACAATTTTTGTGACTTCTCGATCTCTTTCTTTAATGATTCTTGGCGTGCTACAAAAAACAATTAGATATAGTTGAACTTTTTATATTGTTGTGAAAGTCGATCCAATATTGTTAGTATATTTAATTTGTAGCATAATGCATATATAAATATATTTGAAGGCATCAATCTCAACATATAATTTTTCTACTCTTAATAATTAATATAACAATTTCATTTTGCCAAATTTATTTTTCATTCTACAAATGAAACTAAAATCATATTAAGATAATCAATTAATCTCCATAGTGATATTAATACACCGCAAGACAAAAAACTACATTAAGAGCAAAATTATTAAAATGCACCAACAAAGTGTAGTAATAATTATTGATTAAAAATTGAATGCTCGTCACATTATTTTCAAGAAACTTACTTGCTAACGAATCAATAGTATTAGCCTGTTTATCGGTATTACATAAAGTAAAATATTGCATGTTTAATTTGTAACATACAATTAATATGAATGCTAAGTATTCATCCCACCGATGGCTGTGGCGTTGTTCTATTTTTTTTTGTTGTTGTTCTTGTTTTTGTTGTCTTTGTCGTTGTTCTTCATTGGCCTTTGCATGTTTTGTTCTTGATACAATTTTTGTGACTTCTCGATCTCTTTCTTTAATGATTCTTGACGTACTACAAAAAACAATTAGATATAGTTGAACTTTAGTAACTTAAATACGGTTAATCAATATATTGCATTTTCGATCAAAGTAAAAATGTTCGTGCATGTTTCACTTAATTGATAAGACAACGATGTGTAGGATCTCTTAAACCATTAGACAATATGATGTTACTACCAAACCTCCTAAGCACCATCTTTCTGTCCTACATTCTTACACAAACAAACACACGTGAAATTTACATGAAACAATATAAATCAATATGCTAAATAAGTAAGACGATATGATGCTTACTTTACCACCATAATAAGTTGTAGCCTAATGTGCACGCGGTGTGGAGGAAGTTGTGGTTTGTTGTGTGTGATTTTTGACACATTATGTAGTTGATAAAATATTTGTAACTCATGGACGGGAAGGGAAAAAGACTAACCACTAATTTGTGTGTTTAATTTATGCATTCATGGCACCAAACACTTCATCTCCTATGTACTTATCCTTATGCATGACTATTAAATTAATGTACTAACACATGAAGCATTCACATTTCACTTTCAATTCATGAGCCATTTATTATGACCACTTACATTTATAAGGCTACTTAAACTTTTATCATATAAGATTTGGCAAAAGAGCTTAGTATTTGTTTTTCTCCATGTATTTCATAGGCCTCAAATTTCTTACTTATTATGAGATGATAAACTCGTATAAACGCATAAGTCTCAAAATAAGCCAGAAAAAATGAGGCTTATGAAACATAAGCCGAAATCAAATAAGTTCAAAAGCTCACATATAAACGTAAACAAACACTCCCTAAGCTCATACTTATCCTTTTAGGCGTATTTGGAATTGCTTATCTTTTTTGCGCTTATAGTTAGCTTAGAGAGCTAGGTCCACTGGACCCAATAACAAACCTCAGCACAATAACACCATTATAACTAAAACACTCACATAAGCTATAAATGTTATAGACGTAAGTGAGTCCCATAACACACCACTAAAAATACCCTACTCACTTACAAAAAAAGAAAAGATAAACGGATGACAATATGTGACTTGCCTGGCGATGAACCAATAACATGACGGGAGCGGTGCAGTTTCGCATGCCATTGCTGTAAAGTTGCCCTATAAATGTTATTGGTGCATTGCACTATGCTCTCTTATAATTAGAACCATCGCTAAATGGTATTTGAAGCAAGTTATTTGACTTTCTCGCAAAAGTTGATGTGTTTATATCTCTACACATTTGACTGTGATTAGGAAAGGATCGGTAAACCCGGTTTAACCGTGTATATTGAAAATTCGCTCTCTCCAAATAAATTAAGCCAAAAAAGCCTCATTTTTTCTGTTCTTATGTTTATAACTTAAGCCAACGGTAAGAGACAAGTGGTGAATTGTTTCTGTCGTTGGTGGTTGTTAGGAAGTTGAAAATTAAGGCTAAGCATTTGTTTGGAAGTGAGTTTGTGTAATCGACATGGCGGTGATGGTGTGGCCACTGCGGCCACGATGAAGGTTGATACATTTCAGGTGAAACTGGTCTACTCAAGGGAAGGTGGGTTGAATCGATTTTTTTAGAACGACCATTAACTATCTCACAATATACATATCACATACTATCTCACATGTCCTAAGCAAGACTTGAACCCACAACCATTTTGATTGGAGTGCTTCTCACACAACAAGTGATACCATTAGAACACAAGCACTTTGGTACTTACTTTCCTGATTCTTTGTAGGTGCCAATCATCCAACACTCACATCATCAAATGGGATATTGTTTTAAATGGGGTTTACTTTGAAAATGGTTAAACATGTATTAAAGTATTGGCCTTTCTAAATCACTTCTTTTAATAACAATATAATGTTCTCTTTAGAAAACTTGTCGTAAATTAGTTTGGAGAATAAAAATGTAACTTAATATTTGAAAACTTCATTTTATCGATCTATAAGGTAACAAATTAGAAAAAAATGGTATTTAGCTGAACTATCTCAAGTCCGTGTACCTTTTTGATACCAATAAGGAAACAAATTAACAACCAAGTAAAAAACTAGAAGGCATATATATAACCTAATTTAAAATACCAAGTAGTACCAATTATTGGTAGATAGATATTTTATTATATTTAATTATTTACTGTCATATACTTTCTCAAATCTTAAACAATACATCTTCTTATTCAACTTCACCTCCCTATTTCCAGTTTCCACCATTTCTTTTCCATCTCACTATTTCATAAACAAGAAATCAAGATGCAAATGTTGTTTTGCCTTCTAGTAGAGGGCACTTTATTTTCGAGGTTGAGGGCACTATGATTTTTGGCAACAAATTGAACTATTTTTTCTCCCCATTTAGCTACTCTGCTTGAGGCTTATTGGGGGGCCTTTCCCAACTATTTACAACATAGCTCCGCCCCTGGCAAGAGCGGTTGTGAAATAAAAATAACCATTACATACGTAATAAAATAAAGCAATGAATTAAAAACCACATTTTAAACTCAAAACAAACAAAAAAATTTAGTTACGTTCTCCATTTGATTCCCGCATATCAAACACTATGTTCTTGTCTCAAATTTTCTTAAAAGTTTTGATGTTTTTAATTTTGGTAAAAGTTGAAAATTTATCAATACTTTTATGGTTTTCCTCATTTTGGAAATAAAAAATGGAGTTGCTTTTCTTCATAACCTATATGCTATACTACATGTCCTTTTTATAGAAACCGAAGGTTCTGAGTTACAAATGAAATAGTACAAAAGTCTAAAGTGTGTTTTCTAATCGTATGCTATAAAATTTTGAGTCATGGTGTGAATTTTTGGATCAAACCCAACACAAACATAAACTTGTTTTGTAAAAAAACAGTTCGTGGAAAATAGATATGTTTTTCTGTAATCATAGCCAATAACATCAAGAGTGATACGAATGGCTTTTGTAGTTTATACAGTATCAAATTATGAAATTAGGCCTTTACGTAACTTTAACCCAACTATTTGGGTTTATTTGCTTTTAAAAAATAGGAATATGTTTGGTGGACCTAATAAAGAGGCCTAATAGTGGACCTAACGCTTTAAATGCTTGTACAAGGTTTTAAAAAATATTATGATAGATTTGCAACCAACACTTAACTATGACAAAAAAATAAATAGGAATGGTCTTTAAGGCTCTTGAAGTAACAAGCAACGCAACCTGTAAACGATGAGGTAAATGGATGATTTTTTTATTATTTATTTTATTTTATTTTATTTTTGTGTGCGCGCAAGCGCGCGTGTGCTTAAGTTATCGTGAAAGGCGAATTTTTGACTGATATGTATGCGGTCTAACTGATGTATATGTGTTAATCTGTGACCGTTCTCAATCCTTATTTGGCTGTTCCAAATGTATATTTAGTGAGATTTGAACTCTATACCTTTTGTGAGAACGTTGTTTGTCTTATCACTAGGCCATTTGACGGTGATTACATGTCTTACCTATCTACATTAGTCAAATTTGTAAGATTATCATAATAGAGTTTGAAATCTTACATTCACATAACATGAAACCAGAATACATCAATGACGAAAAAACTTGAACACCTCGTGATTACTTACGTGTAGGGCTGAGCATCGCAGATCCAAGACCGATCGAGACCGAGAAAACCGACCAAACCGAACGAACCGAAGGACCATCGGTCCCGTCTCGGTCCCAACATTTTCCTTATTTCGGTCTCGGTCCGGTCCAGACCGGTCTTAGGTAAAAACCGACCATTATGCCTACTTGGACCGAACCAAACACATTCGGCCCGGTCCTCGGTATAGTGTTTTGATCGAATTCGGTCTTGGTCCGGTCCGGTTTTAGAACGATGCTCACCCTTACTTACAAAAGCATAACCAATAAGTCAAGGTCACCAAATATTTTATGTATTTTCTTTTTTAAACAAACCCTCTTCTACATACTAGTTACAACCTAAGTTCAGATGTTTCTGTATAAAGATGGATTTCCTCCTTATTCATGCAACAAACTTGCACCATTTTACCAACTATGTGAAAGTGCAATCAAACTTCTTTTAAAAGAAGAAAAGATAATTACTTTATATTTGGTAAAATGGTGTAAGCTCGTTTCATAAGTATGCAATGAGCCCTATAAAATTAACATCACAACTTAAAATGAGAAAGTCGATCTCTTAAGAAACTTCTTTTGAAAGAAACAAAAGCAAATAAAAGAATGATAAACCAATGAGCAGAGACACACATTTAACAGCATATGAATGATAGACCTCAGTTCCACTTAGAATATCAAGAAATGAAGACATTGAACATGAACCTGAATTCCAAATACAATATCACGAAATTAAAACCAATAGTTTTTGCATAACACTAACATAAGAATTCCCAATGGATGAAAAATCCATTCCAGACACAATATTAAGAAATGAAAACAATAGGTAACGATAAGACCTGGCTCAAATATACAACGAAAACAAACACTACCACTACTGCCACCGTTACAGCCACTAACACTACCAACTTTTATCTTGTTAAAACAAACTAAACCAGATAGAAATTTGTAAGATAATCAGCTGAGAGTTACAAATCTTACATAATGGCGCAAAAGCCTCAGTGCCTCACCACCTGGTTGAAGTGTTCTTCAATAACAGCTTAACCAACAAGTCAAAATCACAGTCTTTCTGCGTCGTTTTCGTATTTAACAAACCCTCTCCTGTATGCCAATTGCTACCTAATTTCAGACTATGTTGCATAGATATCACAATATTGCTTACTACACTCTTTTATCATTTTACCAATATAGCACTCTATGAAATCGACCCATTTTTTTTACCATTCAGCACAAACTCTTTTTGCAATTATTTGACCATTTAACGCACAAGTGCATTTACCTTTATTTTACCATGTAACACATCAAATTGCATAATTTGGTAGGATCTGAAAAGTATTTTTGCATTAGATTGCAAATACAAAAAGGTAACTTACGTAGGTAAAATGATACTATGTTCGTTGCATGAATAGGCGGTAGAATCATTACTTGAAATGAGCATGTTGTCCTCTTAAAACTCTAAAAAAGTTTAAAACAATTCGAGCAAAAAAAACTAATGAGCATAGAGTAAACCCAATGGATAAAAGACCTCAATTCCACATACAATACTAAGAAACAGACGAATCTCAAACAATCTAAACAAACCCAAAATCTACTGAAAATAATAGTCTATACTCCGAGATAAACTATACCAAGGTTTACTTTCAAAAGGTAGATTAATAAACATTTATGATATCAAATCACTTTAAATACTAAAAGTATGGCCTACGATAACCACATACTCCTAGACATTTCATAATTTCAATACTAACAATAATATATCACATCTTACCAAACCCAGATGGAGATTAAAAAATAAATAAATAAAAAAATAAATAAAAATAAAAACCAATTTTTAACCAATTCAAGTGTTGTCCAAAAAGGGAGATGATTCATGAGCTCTCAATCGATGCCAGGCGACCATGGTCTAACTAGCTGGAGCTAGTTGATACGTGCTAAGGTTCAGTGACAGCCACATGGTCCGCTGCCAGAGGAACCTCGACTACATGCTCTTGCACTCCACTATCACCAATAATTGCATTCACAGTTTTAGATTTAACTTCGTCCAATTTGACCACCAATGACCCCCTTCTGTCTCTTAACCGATCCTTAACTTCATGAGTCACATTTTCACACTTTGTTAGCCTAATCTCCACCAAATTCGGGCAACCCAACGCAAAAGCCTCAACCCCTTTATTAGATACACAACACTCCTAGATTAACAACTTCTTCAAAGAAACACATTTCTCGGCAATATGTGATATCTCCAAATCAGTTATCCCATTACTTGAACAAAGATCTAATCGTTCCAATTTCTGACAATTTACAGCAATCGCTTCTAAACTAATCCAGCAAACGTCAACTCCAATCAAAACCAGCTCCTCAAGGTTCAAACAATATTTTGCAATAGCAATCAAACCCTCATTTCGTATCACATTCCGCATACGGTTATCAATATAAAGCTTTTTTAAGTGCTTACAATGCTCAGCAACACTAATCAATCCAGCATTTGTGCAATACAGAAGCCCATCAAGACGTAAAACTTGTAAATTAGAGCATTTGGATAAAGCAAAAAGACCGGTATCAGTTACATCAACGAGTTTTAAATGAACTTCAACTAAACTGTTACTCGAAACCACAATCATCTCCAAGAATCTGTCCCAGTCTCCAACTAATGCGATCAATTTCAAGGTTTTCAAATTATTTGAACCGATACTCAATGGTTCGGATAACTCTCTTCCGGTGTCTAAAAACTTAACAGATAGTTCCTCAAGTGAAGAACAGTTATTAAGTAATTCGATTATACCTTTGGCGCCAAAACCACATGGTGAGAATGAAAATTTCTTTCAGCTTTTTACAGTTTTGTGATAAAATAACCATACCTTTGTTAGTGATTCCAGGGCACGCGCGGAGCTTAAGGCACGTGAGATTAGGGCACCGGTATATGATGAGTCTCAATCGATGGTTGTCTATGCTAGAGGATTTAGGGTCACAATGGAGAACGAGTTGAGTGAGTGAGTTGAATCGGTAGAAAATTGACCGAATAAAGGGTTGGATATTTGAATGGGCGTTGAGAGTGAGGTGAGTGCGTGTTTGGGCTTCGATTCGAAGCCAACGGTGAGAGACGAGTGAGGAGTTGTTGCGGTCGTTGGAGGTTGTTAGGAAGTTGAAAATTATTGCTAGGCAATCGTCTGGAAGTGAATTTGTGTAATCGATCATTGTGTGAAGGCGGTGGTAAAGTGGCCGCTGCGGAGGCGGATAGTGTTTATATATTCCCGGTGAAATTAGTGTGGTCAAGGATTGATGGTTGTTTGTTGACCCGTTTAAATTATTAGGGGGTGTTGGTGTCAAAATACTCGAACCTGGATAAGCTAATCAGGTCAGGTTATACGGGTTCTAAAACAGTATTCGAGTTAACTTAATTAACCCGAAGTTTTATTAGAATCAAGTTTCGGGTGAGAGTTTTATCCTTATTTGAGTTTCGGGTTAACGGATTTTTTATTATTATTATTATTTTGATATCTTACGTAGGTTTCTTATAAAAATTTACCCACTTATTTGTACTCTTTTTGTTTCAAATTTATTATCCAATATTGACTTTTTTAGTCTTTCTTTTTCAACTTTGATTTTAAATATTTTTGTGGGTGTTATATAATATTTGATGCAAAATATATAAATGGATTGGGTTTTAAGTATATTTTTCAATCATATAATTTTTCATCAAGTATTATATAATAAAAAAATATATATTTATGGTCAAAGTTGAACCGATTTGACTTTGAAAAATCAAACTAGACAATAATTTTGGGATGGAGGGAGTATTTTTATGTTATAATTTGGCTTATTCGGTTAACTTGTACCCCAATAATCCAAACCTAAATACCCGTACCCGAATAACTCGCATCCCGAATAACCCGCACCTTTTAAGGTCGGGCACGAGTATGGTTTCTATTCCTCAAAACCTGATTAACACGACCTGGATACCTTATATGAGTTAAATCAGACTAAACAAGTATTTGGCTAAGCTTATGTGAGAGAGGTTTTGATAAACCTAATGAATATGGCTTTTAAAAGAGGGTTGATCTCATATAACATAACCCGGTACAAATTACAATTTTATCCTTAATTATACCTAATCTAACATTCATATTTTTCACGTTACGTCCTTTTGATCATTTACCAATCTAAGCTAAACCAAATACTTGAGCTTCTTAGCTTGTTAAACATAAGCTAATCCAAACATTCAACATGGGTTTATGAACTTATGATAAATAAGTCATAAGTTGCTCATATAACATAAGCATAAGCTCAATCGATAAGCTTAGCCAAACACTCCCCAATTTTTTAAATATTAAAGATTTAAAGGGTTTGTGTCACAATGTTATCATTTGTTGTATGAGAAGCTTCATAATTAAATGATTGTTTGTTCAAGTCATGTTTAGGACTTGATGTGAGATGGTTTGTGATGTATATATTGAGAGATAGTTAGTTTTCGTTAAAAAAAATGTTTTTAACGTATAGGTCGCCCATTTATTGAAAATAACTTATACGCCACTAAACTATAGGTTTTTGTTTTTTTGTTTTTTGTTTTTTGTTTTGTTTTTTTTTTTTTTTTTTTGTTCTTTTTTTTGTTTTTTTTTTGTTTTTTTTTTTTTTTTTTTCGTTTACACCAATTTTGATCAATTTAATCCCGATGATTATCATAAGAGAACAATGAACCAAACATTAACATATTAATATTATACGAACAAAAAGCTAGCCGCAAATTTCATTTTTATCCTTTAAATTACTTTGGATAATATATAGTCACACTAAAAATAAGGGTACACTTGGTACTTCACTCCAAACTTGTCAATTGTATTGCTATTATTCGTTAGCCGTTGGTTCTTTAATTATGAATTACAATTTAACCACAAATTTGGCTAGAATTTGTGTAAACAAAAACAAACACATAATTTGACGTTCTATAAGTTAGTTATAACAAACGAGCAATCTATATGCTAAAAACTTAAGACTTTTGGGGCCTTTATACAAGTTATTTGCAGAGGCTGTTTATGAGTTTATTGTAAAATTTATAAATTCATTAGTCTTTTTCTTTTTGTGTTATATAAGCTTGCTTATGATCTTAAAATGTATCCGCTCATAAGCCTAAAAGAATGTTTCAGTAAGCTCATAAATGATTGACCAATTAACTAAGCTTAAAAACAACTTTAAAAAAAAAAAAAATAAACTTTTAAATTTTTTGAATATTAATCTCATAACTAAAACAATAAGCTTAAGCTTGTAGTTTGGTTAGTCTGAAGCTTAGAGTTGTCCTTTGCTCAACATTTTGAATCATTTGTAATCTGTTTGATTTGTGTGATTAATGTATTATTAACCATTTAATAAAAAATACAAATAACGAAAAGAAAAAAAATACAAATAAGCTTAAGTGAATACCTTTAATCGGTTAAATCACGTCTCATGAGATATAGGCTTTTAGGAAGGGCTTAAATATTGAAAGTAATTTGCTTTTAAAGAGTTAATGAGAACATGCTTGATGTAAGTTAAATCCGCGTGATTGGAATGTGTTACATAATTGGCTTGAGTTTCAAATTTTATACGGGTAATGGATTTTTATAGAAAGAAAGATCTTGTATAACAACACAAAAACCTCATCACTTCGTGTTTTCGAGGTTTATTTGATAACTGGTTAACCGACATGTCAAAGTCACTAAAGATTATATGCATTGTTGAGATTGTTCCTAAGACTACTCCCAGCGCTAGCCAGCAAGTAGCGGCAAGGGAGGGATCATGGCGGCACCAGCGCGGGGCTGGCAATGGTTCACGGCAGTAAGGTAAAAAAAATACTCGCCGAAAAGTGAATTGCTCACTACGTGTATTTGTGGCACCCAAATGTTTTTATTATTTGTTTTTTGGTTTGTGAGTGTTTGTAGGGTATAAAAGTGGGAATTTTAATAAATAAAAAAATTGGTTTAAAGGTGAAGTGGTGTGAGTGGTTGGAGTAAAAAATGAGAATGTGTGAAAGAAGAGAAAAATCTGATGTTGCGCTCAGATGAAAGATAAAGCGGTGTTACGAGTGGGAGTAGTCTTGTTTAATAAACCCAACAGCAGTCAAACCATCATTTCGTGTCGATTTCAGGTCGGGTTTCGTGTCGGGTCAAAAATTGCCACCCCTACTACAAACCCCTTGCAATGCTCAACAACACCACCACGTATACTTTGCAAGATTCCTTTTAACCAAAGCAGCCTAACTTGTGAAATAAACTTGCAAGATTCCTTTAAAAACACAAGCAGCCTAACTTTACAAACCAAAACAGCCTGATTCCTAGTTTCCTACCACTTTTCACCTATTTGTAACTAACAAGAAACTAAAACTGATTGGGACTTACAAGATAATCAGTTCATGAGGGTGAAAAAACTTAACCACTTTAGTGGTTTTCTAGGTGTTCTTAAATAAACAGCTAAACCAACGTATCAAATTCACTGAAGATTATCCGCATCGTTACTTATCAGACAAACCCTCTCTTGTATGGTAACCACTGTAGCGGTTTTCTAGGTGTTCTTAAATAACAGCTAAACCAACGTATCAAATTCACTGAAGATTATCCGCATCGTTACTTATCTGCTAATTACTACCAAAGATCAGACGTTGTATACAACGTTACAAACCAAAACAGCCTGATTCCAACCACCTTTCACCTATTTGTAACAAAAAAGAAACTAAAACTGATTGGAACTTACAAGATAATCAGTTCGAAGTTTCAAATCTTACGTTAGGGTGAAAAAACTTGACCACTTCAGTGGTTTTCTAGGTGTTCTTAAATAACAGCTAAACCAACAGATCAAATTCACTGAAGATTATCCGCATCGTTACTTATCTGACAAACCCTCTCTTGTATGCTAATTACTACCAAAGATCAGACGTTGTATACAAATTTCAATATTGTCTATTCCAAGCTCTACACCATTTTACCAATATGGCAATATATGCAATTAACCTTTATTTTTCCCTTAAAGTGCCAACTCTGCCAGATTTCTACCATCAAATGTACAAGTAACATACTTACCTTTCTTTTACATGTAATCAGTGACGAAGCCAGGATTTGTTATTTGGGTGGGCCACAAAAATATCGGAAAAAACTTAAAAACCTTACAAAGAGAAAATTTGACAAGATCATAGTAACAGTTTTCAGTGAACAGGTAGCCAAAAACTAGTTTCGAGTTTATTAATAAATATATATTTGCTGCTATTATGGTATTAGAAGTTACAAACAAATACTGTATTTGCGATGAGTGAATCAAAATATTTAGGGTGGGTCAAATCTAAGATATTGACCAAATTCACTACATATATAATATATAGGAAAGTAAACATTCTTTAAACTTTGGGATGTGCCATGGCATACCCTGCTTCACACTTGGCTCCGTCCCTGCATGTAATAACAACAAACAGCATAATTTTGATAAGAAATGACAAGTATGCTTGCATTAGATTGCAAATACAAACAGGTTTATTTACGTACATTGGTAAAATGATGTATGTTTGTTGCATGAATATGAGTAGACCCTATAAAATCTAACATCATAACTTATATTGTCCTCTAAAAAATTCCTGTTACAAAAAGTTCATTACAACTCGAGCAAGAAAAACTAATGAACACACTGTACATCGGCTCATTACGAGACAAGAGTATAAAGAAATGAAACGATAACAAAAGCAGATGGACACCTCATGGATGAAACTATAAAAGACCTCCATTCAATATAGAATATTAGGAAATGAAACAGAAGCTTGACGATAAGACCCGTCTCAAACAACTAACAAACCCAAAATCTAATAAATATAATCAACAAAACGAGATGATAAACTCTACCACAATTATTTTTAAAGAGATAAATTGCTTTATCGATGATATCAAATCACTTTAAATACTAAAATCTCCTTGAGTTACCATAATATGATCATCTAGACTTGACATAATTCCAATACTAGCAATAACAATAATGACAAAACATAATATCGCTTACCATAACATAATACTATCTTTATCTCCTAAGAAGAATCCAGATCCAGGCGATGATAAGAAGTTGACAAGTTTTCACCAATTCAAGTGTTGTCTAGAAAATGAGAGGATTCATTACCACTCATTTCAAAATAATGCCGACCCACCATTCTCACTCGGCCTAGAGCTAGTAGATACAAGCTCACAAAGTAATTGCATTCACAACTTAGGTATTATATGGCATCCACTTTGACCACCAGCGACCCCCTTATTTCTCTTAACAAATCCCCAACTTCACGGGTCACTTTTCTACACTTTGTTACATTAAGATTCACCAAATTCGGGCAACCCAACCCTAAAGCCTCAATCCCGTTATTAGATACACCACACTCCTCAATACACAATATCTTCAAAGCAACACATTTCTCAGCAATACACATCATCTCCACATCAGTTATCGTCTCACTCCTAGAAAGCTCTAACCTTACCAAATTCTGACAATTTGTAGCAATTACTTCTAAACTAACACAGTAGCCTTAACCCCAATCAAAACCAGCTCCTCAAGGTTCACACTATTCTTCCCAACAGCAATCAACCCCTCATCTCCTATCTCACTCATGTACAAATGCCCAACATAAAGCTTCTTTAACGCCTTACAATTATCAGCAATACTAATCAATCCAACATCCGTTAAACGTGAATTCTCAATATGTAATGCTATTAATTCACGACATTTAGCTAACGATGAAACACCGACATCACTCACATTAACATTATCCAAATGAACCTCAGCTAAACAATTATCATCTCGAATCATCTCCAACGCTCCGCCCCACTTTCCAGCACAGCAAACCAACTTCAAACTTTTCAAATTCTTAGAACAGTTAATCAACGGTATGAATAATCGTTCATTAAAAACATTCCTAAGTTTAATAACCTTTAGCGTATTCACCGCAGCTCCAGCGCGAAACTTCACCCGAGCTCCAACGCGAGGTGAGAAGAATGAATTATTAACAGACAAAACCTCAAGCTGAGTACAGTTATCCAACAACTCAAACATACCTAAGTCACTAAACCTACAATCAACACATGAAAATTCCTTCAACTCCTTACAGTTTTTAGTAAAAACAGCCATACCTGAATCAGTTAATTGACGACACGCGTGGAGTTTGAGGCGCGTGAGATTAGGAGACATGGATGTGAATATGTGATAAGGATCATATCATTATCGTTTATGCTAGGTGAGTCGTCGTTGTTACGGAGAACGAGTTGAGTGAGTGAGTTGAATCGGGTGAAAATTGACGGAACAAAGGGTTGGAGATCCGATTTGGCGTTGAGAGAGAGGTGAGTGCGTGTTTGAGCTTCGATTTTTAGCCAATTGCGGGAGACAAGTGAGGAGTTGTTGCGGTCTTCGGTGGTGGTTAGGAAGTTGAAGATTATGGCTAAGCATTCGTCGGGGAGTGAGTTTGCGTAATCGACACAACGGTGGCGGTGTGGCCCTTGCGGCGTCGGCGGCGGCGAGGGTGGATACATTTCAGGTGAGACTGGTCTACTCAAAGGAAGGGACAGGATTTTTTTTATAAAGGGAATGGGGAGATTTTTCTTTGTTAAACATTACATTTTAAACGGTAAAAACATTTTTTTTTTTTTGGTTACTTTCTACATTTGATTCATACATACTTGTCATAAAGTTTTGATGTTTTTAACTTTAGTAAAAGAGTTCAAAATTTATGAATACTTTTATGGTTTTCTCAATTTAAAAAAGAAAAAAAAAAAAAAAAAAAAAAGTGAAGTTGTTATTCTTATTTTGAAAAGAAAAGTGGAGTTGTTTTTTCTTAATAGCAAGTCAAACTAAGGTTGTGTTTGTTTTTCGCAAAGAAAATATTATCGCTTTGGCTCTGACGTCTTCTTGAGTAAGGCACAGACAGATTTTGGTATGTTTGGGTTTCTTTTTTTAGCGAGTCAGACAGGGGCAAATCTTGAAGCTCTTCCCAGTTAGAGGTGATTATCGATTGTCATGTCTTAATGTCTTTTATCCTTACATTAATTATCGAGGTAAAGGTTAAAAGTTTTGAAGAAGAAGATGGAGTTTTGTTTTTTAAAACAAAGAAGACTTTTTTGGAAAGAGAAAAACAAAGTAGAGAGTATATTGATAGTTTAATACCGTAGGTCACGTGGGTGAGAAATTAAAATGAAGTTATTCGTGAAATTTTTTTTTAATGAAATTCACAACGTTAAGAAGCCCTTCCGCCCCTTCCTCTTTTACCTGTACACAAACTTATTCGACATTTATGTTATGTAATGTATTGATTAAAAAAGTTATATTTGCAGTTAGAGAAACTTATTTTCTTTGAAGAAAAAGGGAAGTAACAGAGGAAAAATATGAAAAATATGTATCATGACTTACTGCAGGGACTCAATTGTAACCTTCTTTTTATTATTTATTATTTATTTTTATTTTTTTACAAAGGAAATGTAATCAATTGTCTACATTGTAATGTAGTCAGCATTCTCCTTAATTATATATCTTTTTTTTTTCTTTCAGTTAGCCTACAATACTTGTCTACTTCTCTATTTCAACCAATCAAATATATTTTAGTAGAGAAAGAAGATATTTGATTGGTGAATAGTGTAGTTAGTGAAAGTTTCTTAAACTTTGTGCAAATTAAAATTGGACTTATAATTTGGGGAGAGGGACGAAAAAAAAATAAAAAATAAAAAATGCTACATTCTCCATTTGATTCATACATAGAAACACTATGTCCTTGTCTGAAATTTTCTTAAAGTTTTGATGTTTTTAACTTTAGTAAAAGAGTTCAAAATTTATGAATACTTTTATGATTTTCTCATTCTAAAAAGAAAAAGTGAAGTTGTTATCCATAAACATGATTTCTACTACACAATTAACCATACTTTCACCCACTTAATTCTTGACTTGATTCTAACATAATAAAGCTTTTTAACATGAAGATTCATCATAATTCATGTCGGGGTTTTCATAACCTCAAATAAGCATAAAACACTTAATCACAATCAATAACTAGTTCATAACATGATTCTGTTACTCTTAACCATAATCAGAACTCATTAGTTTTTCCCTCCTTTTGCTTGCCTTGATTTCTTGAAACCTTGTACAATAATTCTTAATCTCATGTAAAATTTTGTTATAATAAGCTAGCATTAGCTTTTCTCTCCCTTTTGGTCTATGAAAGCCACGACACACTCATACATGTGTTTCTATGGCAATTTTATGCATTTTAAGGTGAATAATACATAAGAGTAAAATGGTAATTTTATCATTCTAACGGTTGTTAGTTTTTACTGTTAAATCTTTTGCACCATTAGTCCTTTTCTGTTAACTATCTTGCATTCTAGGTCCTTACCTTTATAAAATACTAACATGAAAACTTTTCTACTTTTCTAATAGCATATATAAAATTCGGGGTGTTACAATTTATGTGTATGCATATACCTTTGTGAGTTATTTGTACCTACGTAAACATAATACTAGTTGACTAGGCCGAGCATTGCATCATTAATCTCCAATTATACATAGCCTAGTCACCTATGTCTAATTCGGGAGATCATGCGATGCTTGGAGTAGTTACATTTGGATTATGTTTAAATAAGACTTTGTGTGTGTGCATTGCATCTTATGGACATTCATATTTCCACTATTAGCGACTAAGTACGTCTTTACTTCAGTCATGTTAGGAAGACTATTGGGTACGTTATTTTTTCTTCATCCTAACAGTTTTAGCTCCAGCTAGGAGTTGAGCTCTAGTTGGTAGTCGACTTGTTAGAAGGCCAATATTGAATATACTATTTTAGATATGCTATTTTGAACACTATTTTGGATACATGACTATATTATTATTGCCCTCTGCGATTATGTGACACTATGTCGCCAAAATATACTTTTATTTTGGCCACATTTCAGTAAAATTATGCCTCACACCTCATTCCGTTCATATTGTAGTCACAAAATGTTACATTCATCATCTCCCCACACCACTCACTCCGTTAATACACCGCATTCTAAGTTGATGAGTCGGGTTACGTTATTAGTCACCTTAGGAACAACCGATCGACCAGTGTGGTCACGCTAGCGGTTTTGTCATATGATTAGAGCCTTGGAGACTACAAGTGGGAAAATAGGAGTCATAAGAAAGTGATGACCTTAGGCTTGTTAATTGAGTTGTTTGTGTTGACCATAACAATGTCCACCCTAGTGTTCGTGTTCGGAAGATGGTACTAATAAGGATTTAAAATATACCTTTTTAGGGGCTCATTTAGTCTCTAAACTCGTACATATATGATCACTTATTGCCCTAAATCGTTTCTTTTCACATTTTAGGTACTTGGGAAGCAAAAGGTGTAAACGAGCATGTTTCCAGCTATTTTGGACGAAGAAAACAACCAAGTCACGAATTCGTCAGGAAAAGAGATCTAGACTGCGTGACATGCTAAAACGTGACGCCGCCACTTGTATTTCAACGAGAGGATTTGATGTATAGTTACACGTGACGGCTCAGAAATAATACAAGGTTGGAGAGCTAACAGCATCAGATATTACAAGGCGACGCCATAACCCTAATGACGGCGGGCCGACGGCGCCACAACTTGCAAGTGACGCCATCACAAACTGATCCAGAAGATCACAACATACGCACGAAGTAGCTGATACTGTTTTGGCCATATCTTTTGCATACGAACTCGGATTTAGGTGATTCAAAAGGCCATGCGATTGGGACGAAAAGATCTACAATTTGGTGAAAAAAGGGATTATGAGGGCATCAATTTTTATTCCTAATGCCGTCATAACGTTGCAAACAGAAAGCCAGCTATAAATATAACATTATAACTTCACTTTTTCTAATCCCTAAACCCTAAGTCCGATTCTAAGGTTTAGGTAGGTGTTTTTACAACAACTTAGAGGGGTTTTAATCATTACATAAACATCTTGTAATGGTTTGTTGATTCTACCTTAATTTATGTCTTCAATTGTCATTATTGTTGTTTGTTCTTCATTGATTATGCTTGGCTAATTCACCTAGTGTTTGCTTATGATTGTATAAAACTTGTTAGTGACTAATTAGATCTTATTATTTTTGTGACAAATCCAATGAGTTAAATTGTTTATAGTTTATAATTCTTACTTCCTTCCATCTCTTGTTTAATTGGTTACCTCGTGTTAGGAGTGGGAAAACTGTCTTTAGTCTTATATGTATTAACTTGTACATCATACTAAACACAACACTAGAGGGCACTACATGTTTTTCTCGTTGTATTTATTGCATGAATTGCGGCTTGTCGATAGTAACACTTTTAAGGACCTTTAAGATTCTTAAAGGAGACCTATACGTTCATAGAGTTAGGGACTTCGGCACCTCCCTACGACCAATATTAAAGAATACAACGCACTAATTAAAACAAGGTTATGAAAATTTAGTAGGTAGAATTGGATAGCTAGCAAGTAGGTAGATACGCTTCACTTCCCTAGTAGAATCCCAATTTACTTTTCCGCATAATTTGTTTAATTTAATTTTTAATAGTTTAATTAGTAGTTAAAACACCCACTCTTCAAACTCCGAGATTTTACTTACTTTTATAAAAAAAACTATACAAATATAAAAAGAATCATCCCTCACCTTTAGATCTATCTCGTCATACACTTCGATCTTCACAAAACTATTCCCCTAGAGAACAATCAATCCCCTGTGTCTTGCCTATACTATATCACAACAGTTAGGTACTGATGTGTGGGAATTGCACTAGGCTTTACCTCTCGAGAGATCTCGAGAAGCTTACAACCCCCACCAGGGAGTGTAGCTGATCGTTGTAGTATAGTATAGTGACAAGTACGGGGGGATTGATCATTCAACTTGGGAACAGTGTCGCCAGGATTAGAAAACCTAAAGACTAGGTCTAGAGATGAGGGATGATTCTTTTTGTATTTTTATGTTTTTAGAAAAGCAAGTAAAAATCTCGGTTTTTGAAGGAGTTGGGCGGAATTAGTTGCAAATCAACTAACCCAAACTAAGATGCAATCAAAATAAAATACTAAAAACGAAAATAAACTAAATTATACTAGTGGTGTGAGCAATATATGGGAGAATTGTCTTTACTTAGATTTCACTACTCCCTAGATATCTTTTACAGGTTAATTACTTGTTACAGTTGTGTGGATGACGGATTGTATTCCTTAATACCATTCATGGGGTGCGTACTTACTTCCCCAATCCTATAAGCTCCTACTTCACTCCTATGCCGAGCCGGCTAAGAAGCTCCTAACATGGGATCACTAGAATTCGCTCATGCATTAAATACAACCATAAAAACCTAGTACACATCGGTTCATGTTTCTTAAGACGTTCAAGCAAGTTACACAATGGAGATCTGCCAGTTTTCTTAAGCCTAACATTGAAATCATTCATTCATTACAACTATAAACAAGCAATCAACCTATAATTAACATCTAGGTTTCATTACATCTAAGCAAACACATGAAAGATCTAGCCTAGCATGTTATAATCAAGATAAGCATAAAACATATTCAAAAAACACATAGACATATTGAATGAGTTGAAAGAGGACTTATCTTAATTGAACATGAAAAGTTTCAAGGGGTGAAAACCCTTGAAAATACTGTTACAAACGACCTAGGGTTTATTAGGTTCGACCCTAGTATTCTCCACACAAGTTCCTCTCCTAATGAATGAAAAATAGAAAAGCATATATAGATTTTGTGAGGTGACGACATCAAGAGTAAATTTCTGACGTCGTCATCTCGCCGCCAAATAAGTTCTCGGACTGCCTAGATCTAGGTTTGACGCCGTCACGTGTAGTCCATCTTCAAACCGTCACCAAAATAACTCTTGACGCCCTTCTCTTGACGCCTTCAGGTTTTCACTGGGTCGTCATGGATTTTACTCCTGACGCCATCACAATTCCCTTCTTGACGCCGTCAGGTACTGTTCTCAGCATGGAAAATTAAGTCTTTGCTGTTTTCTTCACTTTTATGCTCCAAAAACGTCCAAAATGCTTCCTTTTCCAGAATTCACTCCTAAAGTACCTAAAATCACAAAAGTAACGATTTAGGGCAATATTTGATCAAATAAATTCAATTCCGGGCTTAAATGACCCCCTAAAAACGATTCATTTTTCGCCTCATCATATACCCTTACACTTGAGATTTGCTTGTCCTCAAGAAAATGCGCTTTTATTCTAGTCAAAATACAAGTTAGGGGTCATTTAACACTAATATAAAAGTAATTACAACAAATGATCGTTCCACTAAAGACCAAAGACAAGCACGGAGGTCATACACTAGCACCTCACAAATAGTGTTTAGATACTCACATCTCTCGGGTGTAATAAAGTATATATCACATTATGGAAATGGAAAACATCTCTCACTACCTGTCATAGCAAAATAGATTATCACAGGCTTGGGAAAGGATCAAACCTCCACCACATAGCGTAAGCACCAAGGATAAACTATCAAAGAGGTCTTTTAAAAGGGTTGTAATGTTAGGTGTAGGGATATGGAATACACGGTTTTGTTGGATATAGGCAGTCTTTACTGGTAGTGAGTTAATAATCTTGGTTAATTACATGTACAATATGGCGTTGCTAAGCCAAGACTAGACTCGACTTAAGCTAATAAATGAAAAATAACAAAAACATAAAATAAACATAAAATGAAACGGGATGGTAGTCCGTATGTTTTTTCTCTTTTCTTTTTCTATTTTTTTTTTCTTTTTCTTAATTTTTCGATTTTTTTTTTTTTTTTTTTTTTTTTTTTTTTTTTTTTTTTTTGCATACACTCTTACCCTATCATCTAAAATAATACATCATAGGGAATGAAAATTCCCCTTACATTTGAATTTTTACATAATTTACAATAAACTAATCTAATGACTCGAATTAAGATAATCAAAACACTTGGAGTACTTTTAAGATTAACGCACATATGGGGGTAATAATATAATGTTCTTCCCCATTACTCCATAACATAAGTACTTTACCCATGAGTCCCAATCGTACCAAAACAATATGTACAAGGATATGACTCGACTTAGCAACCATGTAATCAATTAGATAATTAACTAAGGGTTTAACAAATAACAATAATGCACTAAAGATGAGTGCATACACGGAATGCTAAGGCGATTTGGGTGTACATTTAATTGGGGTGTAACAAATTCTTCCTTTAAGTGAGATGCTTAAAGTTAGAAACGAAAAGATAGGCTCGGAGGGGTGTACTAGGGGTTTCGTGTACTAAAAATGAGTACAACGCTAAGGGCGTGGGAAAAATTAGTTGACTTAACTAGCCAAGTAATATGACTTAAATGGTCAAGAAATTATGATACGGGTTTAACACAAGGGTGATCCTAATGCCTCTTATCATGTAGTAAATCCTATTACACAAATGTAGTCTCACTAGCAGTCTCGGGATGTATCACTAACGCAAGTTCTTGAATCTAAATGCTACCGGCACACTCATAAGCACTAATAGTAAATGCTTTTCCTATCAAATCTAAAGGCGAACCTCACATATTTGGGTGGAAAATTTTTCTGAATGATACGGTTTTGTGCTAGTCATACAATCTCCTATCCATGAGACGCTTGCTATGGCTAAAGTTTCACTCCTAAATGTTGTAAAAAAATTTAAATTTGGCGCTAAAATTACACTAACAAGTATTTCTCATAGTTTTATTACACGTCTACCATCAAACAAACAAACTCAAGCGAAAGTGTATCTGTAAGGTATCATCATTTTACCCTCCCCTTACACTTAGGATGAACATTGTCCCCAATGTTCAAGTAAAGAATGTAAAAGTGAAATAAGTAAAACGAATGAAATCAAATACTCCACTAATTCACTCGGTATGGATAATACGGTAGTAAGGTTAGATCTTCCTCCAAGAAAATGCACGTTCAAAGCTTCCCTTCCAGAATATAAATCATCTTCTTGTCAAACATAACCTGTTAAACCTGAGAAAACAGACAAGGCAACCTCGCGTAAAATCGACGGCAATCTATATATGCTAACAAATCCTAGAAAACAAAATAAGATATAATGCTTGTGGAATGATGTTTTCAGATCTCCTGGAGATTATAAATCTAAAGATTCAACAAAAATTTTAAGACTCCATTAGAAAAACAAAACTGGCAAAATTTCCAGAATTTTACACTTGACGCTGTCAGGAGTTTCTTCCTGACGCCGTCAGAAGTGACCTGCAGAAATTCTTATGTTAAGTTTCCGGAAAATTTCTGGAAAAACTTCGTCCTACTTCCTGGAAAATCCTGCAAAAAATCATTATGACTCGATACAAGCATTTGACTCTAACAAATACGAATATACATGTTCAGTCAATATTGTGGATAATCATGATCGAGTTTGTTTCTTAAAAACATATTTGGGGTTTCCCCTTACACTTATCTTTTGCGAAATACCTTTGGATGAAGTTAAGACTAAGCCAGACAACAAAATAATGAATTTTCACCATTTTAGTTTGAAACATGATCTACCAACAATAAAAATAAAGCATGCATACGGAAACAAATAACAATCAAACAAAAATAAAATTCACACAAAACATGGGTTGCCTCCCAAGAAGCGCTTTTCTTTATTTACGAGTCTTGTAGCTAGACTCAAGGTCATGGTTTACTACGTGACCTCATCATTGGTTTCACTCTCTAGGTCATCTCCTATACCAGTTTTGTACTCCAGACCTAGTTGCAAGCATTCTTTGTAGAAACCAAGCATCCTATTCATCACATACTCTACTCTCTACGTCTATCCTCATCATTCCTATAGTAAGCTGTTTGTTTGTGTTCCTTTTCTATGTTTGACAGGAGGCGGTACTGCTCAATCTTATAGGGCATTTGGTAGGCAATCTCATCATTCTCTTCGTTGAACCTAACTATCCCTAAAGTCGGATCATAACTCATCTTAGTGACCTCAACGAATGGTTTTCCGAACACTACTTGACTTAGGAAAGCATCTATCACCGGACGAGTATCCTCTACTATCATAAAATCGATCTCATAAGTGAAATTTCCTATAATCACATGCAATCCCTTCACTCTTCCTACAAAATTACTTATCAAATTCTTATTGGGCATCATCCTATAACCAAGTTGTTTCTTCATTACCCAATTATAATAAGTCCTAGTCATGATGTTTATAGGAGATCTAGGATCGATATAAGCTTTCCATATATGCATATGCCCAATGTTGCATGGTATGTTGATGTTAGAGGGGTCTCCCATTTTGATAAGAGGTGAACCAAGGATATATGGTGTCTCGGGGCCATCGAATAAATCCTTATGATATTCCCGTTCTTCCTTGGTGGGCAACTTATCAAAGTACTCTTCTATAGTCTCTACTTCCTCTAACTCTTCTCCCTTATTAACCTCAACTTCCCTAATTTCATCCCTAGTATTGGTTTCTACTCCAACTTCGTCCTTGTTACTTTCTTCTATCTCCTTATCTATTGGCTTAATGGTGACAACATTGACAAAGTGGACGTGTTTGGATGATGAGGGGTCCTCAGTTTGGACTCCGCTATTGGCGTCCCTAGTGTCCTTCCTAGGTGTAGTTAATGCTTGGTTGTTGAGGGCTTTCAACAAGTTGTCAATCTTATTGGTCATCTCCGTTTGTTGTTGGTTGAATTCGGTTTCAAACCTAGCTATTCGAGCTTCTTGAGATGCCATAAACTTGGACATCAATCCTTCTAGATTGTTGGTACTACCATAGTTGTTAGAAGGATTGTTGTTGAAAGTACGGTTTGAGGGTTGACCGTTTGGCTGGTAACGATTAGGCGGATAGGAAAAATTGGTTTGGTTTTGTTTCCACCTAAGATTTGGGTGATTTTTCGAAGAAGGGTTGTAGGAATCACCATAAGGGTTTGGCTCGGGTTTGAAAGTGTACCACTTATCTCCCGCTTCGTCGGTACGCGAGGATGCATAGTCCGCAAAAGCTGTTCCGAGGAGTTCCACACAATCACGAGTGTCATGGGGACCACTACATAATACGCATGAAGAAGTGATTTTGTTCACTTGGCTTGTAGGCTTAGGAGCTCGTAACATTTCATGAGAAACTTGACTTGGTCCTCAAGTTCCATGATCCTACGGTCGGGAGTGCTAGAATTGTTCGAAGGCAAAGATATTGCCTTGACCGTTTTGTTCAAATCACGGGGATCATTCCAACTTTCGTTGTCATAAAGAGCAAGATCTTCTGTGAGTTCCCATGATTGTTCCGCACTTAGATCACGTAGCTTGCCACTGGCCGATTGGTCAATGGTTCGCCTTATGGAGAGATCGATATGGTCATAGAAGATTTGGACTTGGAGCCAAAGATCTATGCCATGATGAGGGACTTTTTGGAGTAAGTACTTGAAACGAGTCTATGCTTCATATAGAGTTTCACCTTGACGCTGTTGGAACATCAAGATATCATTTCTAAGCTTGGTAGTTCTCCCCAGTGGGAAAAATTGAGCAAGGAAACGAGTGGTGAGATCATCCCATGAGGTGATGGATCCCATGGGTAAACGCTCAAGCCATTGACTAGCTTAATCACGTAGAGAGAATTGGAATAGGCGCAATCGGGTTGACTCTCTAGTTGTAACATCAAGGTCTATAGAATCTACGATTTTGAGGAAGTCCTTGAGATGTTGATTTGGATCTTCGGAACGAAGTCCATGGAATGCACATCCGCTTTGCACCAACCGGATGGTGTCGGATCGCAAGGGAGACACATTGGCTCCGGTGAGCTCAATAGTGTTTCGATAGCCTTGGTGGCTAGGTCGGGAATACTCTCCTAGGCTTCGGGGCCTAAAAGGTTGGTTAGCTAGTGGTGAATTTTGTGGGTGGTCTAGTTGTGGTGGGTTGATGGGTTCAAAGATGTTACCACCTTCCATGATGTCGGATGGTAAAGATTACGAACACAGACACGAAGAAATAAGATAGTCTAAAGAAGACCTAAAAAAATAAAAATAAAATCTTACTAGAAAGGAATCTAGCAAGTAGACCTAATAAAAAGAAATCCTAACATAGACAATAACTATTCCCCAGGCTGCGGCGCCAAAAACTTGATGCGTGGGAATTGCACCAGGCTTTACCTCTCGAGGGATCTCGAGAAGCTTACAACCCCCACCAGGCAGTGTACCTGATCGTTGTAGTATAGTATAGTGACAAGTACCAGGGGATTGATCGTTCAACTTGGGAATAGTGTCGATAGGATTAGAAAACCTAAAGACTAGGTCTAGAGATGAGGGATGATTCTTTTTGTATTTTTATGTTTTTAGAAAAGCAAGTAAAAATCTCGGTTTTTGAAGGAGTTGGGCGGAATTAGTTGCTAATCAACTAACCCAATAACTAAGATGCAATCAAAATAAAATACTAAAAACGAAAATAAACTAAATTATACTAGTGGTGTGAGCAATATATGGGAGAATTGTGTTTACTTAGATTTCACTACTCCCTAGATATCTTTTACAGGTTAATTACTTGTTACAGTTGCGTGGATGATGGATTGTATTCCTTAATACCATTCATGGGGTGGCGTACTTACTTCCCCAATCCTATAAGCTCCTACTTCACTCGTATGTCGAGCCAGCTAAAAAGCTCCTAACATGGGATCACTAGAATTCGCTCATGCATTAAATACAACCATAAAAACCTAGTACACATCGGTTCATGTTTCTTAAGATGTTCAAGCAAGTTACACAATGGAGATCTTCCAGTTTTCTTAAGCCTAACATTGAAATCATTCATCCATTACAACTATAAACAAGCAATCAACCTATAATTAACATATAGGTTTCATTGCATCTAAGCAAACACATGAAAGATCTAGCCTAGCATGTTATAATCAAGATAAGCATAAGATATATTCAAACAACACATAGACATATTGAATGAATTGAAAGATGACTTATCTTAATTGAACATGAAAAGTTTCAAGGGGTGAAAACCCTTGAAAATACTGTTACAAGCACATATGCCATCAACAAACTATTAGAACTTAACCAAGCAGCTTCTACCAAACACCCCTTTAACAGTCAAAGGTTTGAGTTTTACACTACCAAAGGCTTATTAAAGCTAAGAAACTAAATCAAGGTTCTAAAACATGCTACATTAAATCATAAACAACAAGAAGTAACAACTAAAAAGTATTCAAACAGAAGCAATTCACAAAAGCATTTTTAAAACTGAAAATGGAAATTAAGCTGAGATGTGGTGAGTATACCTCAAGTCAGTGACCTAAAGATCATTTGAGCTTAATAACAAGCTACTTAACTAGAAATCACCACAACAACCTTTCTGAATCACCTTATCATCATCATGACTTCTGTTGACCTTTTTGTTGACTATTATGAAATCGAATCAATTGTACAAAAACAACTGTATAACACCCACTAAAGGTTATGATGAAGCTTAAATAAGCTTACTGAGATAGATTGAGAGCTTATGAAACATTAACCAACCATTAAGTGAAATACTAAAAACTTTGCAAATAAAATTGACAATGATTTAAAGGTAACTTGATTTTATTAAAAGATTGAAAGAGTACAAAGCTAATGAATTACAATACTTGAAAGCTTTAAAACAACATTAACATAAGCTACTTAAATTCCATATTGTGCTACTCCTAAATTAACTAACTAAAATCTAATAATCCGTTCTGCTTCTTTCTCTTCTCTTTTATAGTGACTATTAGGGTTTCTGTGGGACCCCTTGAGCTTTCCCATCAGTAATATCAACCATTGATTGGTTATATTTCATCCTGACCATTTAATTCAATTTGGCGGGAAATGGGTTTTGAGCCAATTGGCTTTTAGCTTTTGGCAGGGGGGGGGGGGGGGGGGGGTTGGTGTTTTGTGGTGGAAAGGGAGTGTAGGGTTTAGAGTGGAGAAGGGGTGAATGGGTAGGGGTGATGATGGTGTTGGAAATGAAAGGGATAGTAGCAGGTCAAGGGGGGAGGAAAGGCTAGGGGATGAGGTGGAGAGGTTTGACCGTTTTGTTTGACCTGGGAGAGGGTATTAAAAAACGGGGTGGGTATTTTTTTATGTTTGGGCTTGAGGTTGGGCTAAGGGGGTTAGTGGACCAGGTTTGGCTTGGGTTGTTTTTATTTTGGGTAGGAAATAATAAAAGGGTCCAATTGGTTTTAGCTAATGAAATACCACAAGGACCAAAGATGTAATAAGCTAAAAATCAAGGACCATTCATGTCATTTTCCAAATTCAATTCAAGGGACTTAACCTGCCATACAACAATAACACAAGGACCAAAGTTTGTAATTTTCCAACATTTTAAACCCCGGGGACCTTTTTTGCCAATTATGAAACACGAAGGACCAAATGTGTAATTTTCTCAAACTTTTCAGCCAAGGGTCATTTTTGATAATATTTTACTTTTAAATGCCTTGGGTTGACTTTTCTTTTGTTTTAAAACTTCAGGGACTAGTTTTGTCAATTTATGAAACTTGAGGGACTGAAACTACCAATTATGCAAACTTTGTTTGTTTTTCATCTGTTTTTAAACATTTTGCATCTGAAACATATAAAACACAATTTTGGAATATTTTCAGTATTTTGATGCATATTTGAGTGTTTTTGAATGTTTTTGCAGTTCAGATTGACTAAAAATGATGAGTATTCACACACTCATCAATCCCCCACACTAAACTATTGCTAGTCCCTAGCAATCTTTTGAGAAAAATTAATGGATTTGAATCTCTTTACCAAAAGCCATTACTTCTGGAGTAGCCAAATGTTTCGGTTCAAGTAAGAACTATGGTCCACCTGATAACCATGTGATTTTGAGCAAACCACCAACTTTCAACGGATTTGATTTGTCTTTACCAAAAGCCGTTTGCTTCTGGACTAGCCAACTCTTGATGGAATAGTCAACATCTTGGTGAGCTGATTACCAATTATGGTTTTTCCACTGCCTTTACCACAAGCCATAATCTTGCGGGCTAGCCAACTCTTTCACTTTTTAGGATATGGCGAGTTGAGATACCATACAATTTTGGGCAAATTGTAAGCCGTCAATGGATTTGAGATATCTTTACCAAGAGCCGTTGGCTCCTGGATTAGCCAATCCTTTTGTCGTTTAGACATGGCGGACTGATAACCACAAAAATTTTGAAGCACAAGTGAATTTTTTTTAAAAATTTTTGAAATTTTGGCCAAAAACGGGGGTACTAGATAGTAAAATGTGATAAAATTCGCTAGAATACCCCCCACACTTAGAATTGAATATTGTCCTCAATATTCAAAGTCCCGGCTATTATGCCGACTTTTTGAACGTAAAAGGGCAACATTACAAGCTAAATGTGGAAACACCATTTTTTTTCACTTTATTGGTAACCAGAGCAGGGGTACTCCCCCACACTTAGGGTGAAAACCCTATAAGCATGCTACTGTTTTTGCTTACCGAGTCGCTAGCTTGACTCGACCCCGAATTCATTTGTCCTTGGGGAAGCATGATGTGGAAGAAGCAATCTCCATCGGACTTTCATCCAAGATGTTTGGATAAACATTTGAAGCACGTGAAAGTTCCACACCGATGAGATATAATCCCGGCTCAAGAAAATGGTAAATGAAAATGTCAGGATCAAAGATGGTATCTTCATTCCCAAAGGAGTGAAGAAGAGAAGAAGTCACCTTATAGGTGAAGAAAAGGAAGAAAACCATGATGAAAATCATGATTTCATCTTCTTCCTCAAGATCAGGCTCATTTGCCCGAATTTGGATTTCAAGGGTTAAGCTCAAAAACATCCCGGGAGGGACGGTGGGAATTTGCAAATCCTCATGATTGAGCACATCTCCCCCTGGGCTATCATACTCTGGAGGAGTCATGATATGAGTGAGTTCACCGGAGAACTCCTCATGAAGAGAATCATTCACATGATGTGAATCTGTGAACTCTTGTTCCATTATGGACTCATCACTCTCCCCATCAAAGATTGGATTGTTAGAAATCACAGTGAATTCAGATTCGAATTCAAATAGAGGGTTGGTGAAAGTCGTATTAAATGTTTTGGGAACAAGGTGATCAATGATAGGCTCAGAAGGTATTTCATCAACATCACTGATGTCTCCATAAGATAAAGAATTTTAATAAGTGTATGAATCACTAAGCTCAGTGTTGAGATAGGGATTGAGTAATGGATCATCATTCAATATGCTTTCAAGGAAAAGAATATCCCCCTCAGAATCAAGATAGTTATCATCAACTTCACACGAAGTTGAACTACCTAGGGCAAGGAATGCTTCGACTTCTTCCAGATCATCTTTGAAATCAAAGAAATCATCATCACCTCCCGATGAAAGTGGATTGGTGTGAGTGAGTTCATCGGCGAACTCCTCGAGAAGAAAGTCAACATTAGAGTGGGGAAGGGATGCATCAACATACTCAATGTCTCCATAAGATAAACAATCATCACTGGAATCAGAGACATTCTCAATTTGATCATTTAGATTATCAGGGGGGAAGGAATATCACACACTTGATCAAAAGTTCCCTGTGACTCTCTCGGGATTGGGACAGGGCTCTCAACACTAGAATTTATTAATTCGTCTGATTCCTTATCAGGAACAGTGCTAAGATGCTCACCCCCATGTTTAGAGAGTGAGTGTGAACTTCGGGTGTGATATCAATAGACTGAGGGAGTTGAGAGGAGCTAGCATTCCTGGATTGTACAAGTTCCATTTGATCTTCTGCTAGTAATTTCTCCGTCACGTTATTTTCTCCCTAATTTTCAATGGAAGGAATTACAACTGATGAATCTGATGAATCTTTTTGAATAATGACAATGTTATCTTCATCATCATCACTGTCATCATCGTCATCATATAGAGCAGCATAGCGAAGATTGGCATGTATTTTAGCTGCTCTTTGTTCAGCAAGTAATTCTTCCATGCTCATTTCGTTTCTAGCATCTCGTTCTTCAGCAAGTAATTCTGCCATTGATTTTTCACGAGAATCTTGAAACGATGTGGTAGCCAACCCCTCCTTAAATTCTTTAAATGCTTCAAGAACCTTTAGACAAAGGTCTTGCTGAGTATCATGAGGAGTTGCTTGAATCAATTGGTACTGTAGAGGTTGGTCTTGAAATGAATAGTCATAATTATTACAAGGAAATGGATTCCTTGTTTGACAATCTGAGCTAAAGTGAGGACCTCCACAGTATTCACAACAGTAAAACTGATGTGGCTGTGAGTCGTATGTGCTAGAGTCATAATTGTTATCAGGAAATTGCTCATAGACAAGCGTGTTGCCCGATTGACAATCAGAACTGTAGTGTGGGCCACCACAGTACTCACAACAGTTAAACTGTTGAGTCTGGTTTGGTGAATTGTATGGATATTGGTCATAACCAAAATTTTGATTATTTTGACAATCAAAACCTTGGTGAGGACCTCCACAGTATTCACAAGAAATGTTTGGTGTATTTTGATACGAAGCATCATTGTGGTTTGGATAATATGATTCTTGCTCGTATGAATGTGATGGGTAATTGGAAAAATTTGAAGAGTCGTTGAATGAGTTCTGATTAGGATCATAAGCAAATGAATTCCTCGAACCACAAAACAAACAACTTCCGTCTCGAATATCATTACCACATTGTTCACGTTGTACACCAACGACATGGTAAACCAAAAAGCGGCTCACCAAAACCAACACAAGGAATAAAATCCGGAGGTGGGACAAGTGGTGTGCTCTGAGAGCTAGAAATTTCCACCACTTCCGTTATAGTCTCGGGTTTTTGTTCTTGATAAACGTGAAGATTAGGCAAGTCGTTCTTTTCAGTCACTGCCCTAAGCTCTGTACGTTTGCTTGACGACCTTATAACCTTATATCGTGAAAGGTCAGGATTGATTTTTGAAGGTTTGTCATTAATAGCACGTATCTCGGGCTGTGAAGGGTAGTTGGAAGAATTTGGTGAATCATTGAGAGAATTAGGACTTATGAACAGATTGCACACAGTACAAAATCCGTTACTACAATTATTGCCACATTTCTCACAAATACACCGGAGACAACGAAAGCCGTTCTCAATCGGGCTTTTACAGTGAAAACACTTGTAGCCGAGAGACGCCATAAGAATTATACATGAGAGGGGTATAAGCAGGTAGAATCAAACGGATAGAGGGTAAGGAAAAATATTTTTGGGTTTTTTTATGAAAAAAGTATGAAAACGGATGGATAATATACAAAGGAATGAATTCCAAAATCACTAATCAGCAAACCGTTTTTAGAAAACGCGCACAACCTCCCCGGCAGCGGCGCCAAAATTTGATTGGTTCCAAACGGTCAAGCTAATTGACCAGGGAATGGTCAACCAAGTCAAACTGCCTAGAATCAATCTCCGCGGAATATAGGGTTTCCCCGGGTCGTTATGTCCCGACGAGGTGTGGATGGTAATCAAAACGAGTTTGTGATCGGGTGAATTTGGACAGAAAAGGGGTTTGAGTGATTTGTATGATTACACTAAGACATGAGGAATGAAAATAACTTAGAAACACTATATAAACAATTAATGATGATCAAATACACTAAAAATGTGAACTAAGTCTAAAAACGCGTTCGTTTGATTTTAATTCAACGTAGACGTACGAAATAAAACGCGAGTTTTGTGAAATAAAATACCTACGGATATGAAAATTACATTTTTACAATCCTAATGATAAAAGAAAATTTTTAGAAAATTAAAATTAATTTTTAAACTATTTAAATAATTATTATTAATTAAATACTATTTTCTAATTACTTATTAATTATTTAAATTAACCTAAATTATAACTAATTATGAGATTACACTAAAAATGTAAAAATTAAATTTGGAAAAATCTAAAATATTATAAAACTAATTTTAAAATTAAAATTATATTTTTCTAACTTTTTATCTAATTATTAATAATTAATTACTATTTATTAATTACTTAAAACTAAATTAAATTAAGAAAAATAGAAAATGAATAGTGAAAATTATGAAAAATTTGCTAAAATTATTTTATGATATATAAAACCTAGAAAAAATATAAAAAAAGTACTGTTGTTAAATAAAAATTAATAAACCTATTTAATTAACTAATATTATTTAATTATTATTAAACTAATACTAATTATAATAAATACTAAATGAAAAGATAAAAATCTGGAAAAATTCCTAAAAATACTTCAATATAAAAGAAATCTAAGAAAAATATGAAAATGTAAATTTGCTTAATAATAAGCTGAAAGAAAAATAAAAAAAATAAATTCTATTAAATAGAAGCTATCATTAAAATTAAATTTGGTTTTTCTGAAATTTTCTTCTACAAAACTACTAAACTACTGAAAATAAACAACTTTTGTGAAGGGATTTTTAATGGAGCTTATTAATAAGCCCTGTGCACCCTAATAAGCTTAACAGTGGAGAACTAAGCTTGAATATGAGGTTTTTGAAGGCAATAAGCTATGAATAAGCTATAACTTATTTGATAAGCTATAAACTATTGCTGTGAACTCAAAGAACTGAATAAGCACAATGAAACAAGTCAGGAACACAAATAAGCAATTTTACCAAATCACAAAGGCCAAAGGGGCAAAATGTAGCAACTCCAGCCTATTGTGGGGCCCACAGAACTGATCAGAGGTTTAGAATAAGCTTGGAGCTTAAAAGTTCACCCAGTGGGATTTCCAAAATGCCCACAAGCTCAGGATAAGCTTTAGTATGCAATAATTGAAAGGCATGTGAACTAGGACCAATCCACTGATATGGCTAATCCAATCAGTGGATGATGAAAGCTAATTCCAAAAGCTCAAAACCTAGATACTATGGAGGACAGCTTATGTGATCTTAAGAGAACTAAAATGAACCAAGATTAGTCAATGCTCAAGCTTATGCTACCTTAGAACTCCAACAGTAGTGAGACATTGAGAGTTCAAGTGAGCTTTTTATGAAATAAGCAGTCAACCAAATAAGCATATGCACAATCTAAAAGCATAAACAAGCAAGCACAATTTCAAGCAACACTTAACTAGCTAGCATCATTAATTAACAACCTAGAATCAAACAGGAACCATAAAATCAACAAGCTCACTAACTGAGTTGCAATGACAGAACTGGGTCCAAAAAGACAACTAAAAGGAGTAAATAAGCTGGTCTAAATAAGCCAATGAGGCCAAATCAAGTATACACCAAACAAATCCCCCTAACAGGCTCCCTAAATCTCCCAAGTTCAAGTCATGAGGTCAATTATTGAATGAGATATGGGACCTGGAAAGATGGGCCAAACTGATGGTACAGGGCACTAATGGTTCAAACCAGCAATTTCAATACCAATTTTAAGAGGGTGAATGAATGTCAAAATGTAATTTTCTTTTTGAGCTTAACAAACAAGCTGCCAAGGATTGTAAAACAGCAATTGTTATTTATTTCCAACTAAATTTGAACCCTACAGAAGCTCTTGAAGAATGACTCATTTCAACAACATATGAAACTTTGACTTTTTGCATTTTACCCTAAGTTTGACTTTTTTGAACTTTAAATGATCCTAACTTACTAAAATGTAGTTTTAAGCTAAATAGAAACTTATTTAATCTATATTAACTACTTATGCAAGGATTTGATGAAAACTTGGATTAGAAATCCTAACAGTGACTGAGTATGGAAAGTAAACATGCAATTTGAATTTTTTACAAAGGACCTATGGTTTTTATGTTTTATCTGACCTAAGTGTATCTAGTGAATACTGACTGAACCACATATGCCATCAATAAACTATTAGAACTTAACCAAGCAGCTTCTACCAAACACCCCTTTAACAGTCAAAGGTTTGAGTTTTACACTACCAAAGGCTTATTAAAGCTGAGAAACTAAATCAAGGTTCTAAAACATGCTACATTAAATCCTAAACAACAAGAAGTAACAACTAAAAAGTATTCAAACAGAAGCAATTCACAAAAGCATTTTTAAAACTGAAAATGGAAATTAAGCTGAGATGTGGTGAGTATACCTCAAGTCAGTGACCTAAAGATCATTTGAGCTTAATAACAAGCTACTTAACTAGAAATCACCACAACAACCTTTCTGAATCACCTTATCATCATCATGACTTCTGTTGACCTTTTTGTTGACTATTATGAAATCAAATCAATTGTACAAAAACAACTGTATAACACCCACTAAAGGTTATGATGAAGCTTAAATAAGCTTACTGAGATAGATTGAGAGCTTATGAAACATTAACCAACCATTAAGTGAAATACTAAAAACTTTGCAAATAAAATTGACAGTAATTTAAAGGTAACTTGATTTATTAAAAGATTGAAAGAGTACAAAGCTGATGAATTACAATACTTGAAAGCTTTAAAACAACATTAACATAAGCTACTTAAATTCCATATTGTGCTACTCCTAAATTAACTAACTTAAATCTAATAATCCCTTCTGCTTCTTTCTCTTCTCTTTTATAGTGACTATTAGGGTTTCTGTGGGACCCCTTGAGCTTTCCCATTAGTAATATCAACCATTGATTGGTTATATTTCATCCTGACCATTTAATTCAATTTGGCGGGAAATGGGTTTTGAGCCAATTGGCTTTTAGCTTTTGGCAAGGGGGGGGGGGGTTAGTGTTTTGTGGTGGAAAGGGAGTGTAGGGTTTAGAGTGGAGAAGGGGTGAGTGGGTAGGGGTGATGATGGTGTTGGAAGTGACAGGGATAGTAGCAGGTCACAGGGGGGGGGGAAAGGCTAGGGGATGAGGTGGAGAGGTTTGACCGTTTTGTTTGACCAAAGTTTGTAATTTTCCAACATTTTAAACCCCGGGGACCTTTTCTGCCAATTATGAAACACGAAGGACCAAATGTGTAATTTTCTCAAAATTTTCACCCAAGGATCGTTTTTGATAATATTTTACTTTTAAATGCCTTGGGTTGACTTTTTTTTGTTTTAAAACTTTAGGGACTAGTTTTGTCAATTTATAAAACTTGAGGGACTGAAACTGCCAGTTATGCAAACTTTGTTCGTTTTTCATCTATTTTTTAACATTTTGCATCTGAAACATATAAAACACAATTTTGGAATATTTTCAGTATTTTGATGCATATTTGAGTGTTTTTGAATGTTTTTGCATTTCAGATTGACTAAAAATGATGAGTATTCACACACTCATCAACCCTCTACGAAAAGGCCCAAGAGTGGTATGATAAACTTCCTTCTGAATCTATTTTCACATGAGAACAACTCATATCGAAGTTCTATGAGAAGTTCTTTCCAGCTGGGAAAACTTCAGTGTTTAGAGATAGGATTCTCCGCTTCCGAAAAGGGAAGGACGAACTCTTCCATAAATCGTGGATTAGATTCAAGGATTTAATAAGACAATTTCCCCATCGTGGCATCGAACTTTAGATTTTGGTCCAAATCTTCTACCACAATGTCTCCTCAAATGATCGAAACGGAATCAACAATTCTAGAAAAGGGAGATTAGCCAATCTTAGTGCCGAGGAAGGATGGGATAGGATTGAGGAATATGCTCAAGACCAGGATGACACTTGGGATGAACCTGAGTCGACTGTCAGCATGTCTGAAATCACTTCTACATCTTCAGATCGGTTAAGAAAAATTCACAAAAGAATGGAATACCTAGCTGGGTCACAATTACCTAAACGACACTCAAATCCTTACTTGATCTGCGACTACTGTGGGGGCCCGCATGAGGTAGAGGAATGCGGAGGAGAAACCACGACTGAACATGCGTGCCTGTCAGGAGGTGACATCTATGTTGATCCCTCCCTTCTACCTTTTTACCAAAACGACGATTACACCCTCTGGGGAATCTGGTAAAGAGAAAAGAAGGAGAGGAAGGCCCTGAATTTGAAATCAGGAGCACTTTTGAAGATGACCTTGGTCACTTCACTCAAGAAAAAGGCTTACAACTAAAAGGTCTTGATGAAATTGTCGATGAGCAACAGAATGACATCGGAGAATGGTTCAACAAGCTTAACTCCACACTCGATATCCTAGACATACCATCAGTAAGCCAAAAAGACCCCATGATCGCGATAACCACTCGAGCCAGAACAACAACCAAGGACCTCCTTACCCGAGCTCGCACCCTACCACCCCCGATCCAAACAAACCTCACTAAGAGGAGGGTGATGTGAGTAACGAGGCTCCCGAACAACCTCCCTTGGCAATCCCGTCCCCATCGACCCCGCCTAGCCAACCTGTGAGAATCCCATTCCCATCCCGACTAAAAAACCAGAAAACTGAGAACGATAATAAAAGATTCTTGTCATATCTTAAAGACTCAGTGATCAACATACCCCTCCTTGATGCTTGTTATCACATGCCGAAGTATAGCACATACTTTAAAAAGTTACTCGCCAACCGAAAGAAACTCGAGGGTCTCGTGACTCTGGGAGAGGAATGTTCGGTGGTGACCCATCGAGGGTTACCAAAAAAGGTAGACGATCCGGGCAGCTTCACCTTGCCTTGCTGCATAGGATCTCTATCGATAAAGAATGCTCTTGCCGATTTGGGGGCTAGTATCAACCTCATGCCCCACTCTATGTTCCTTAAACTAGGATACTCTGGATTGAAGCCTACCCGTATGAACATCCAACTAGCCGATAGATCAGTCAAATACCCCGTAGGGATATGCGAGAATGTGCTAGTCAAGGTTGGGAAATTCAAATTCCCGGTTGACTTCGTAATCTTGGAGATGGAGGAGGATGACTAGGTACCCATCATCTTAGGGAGACCATTTCTTGCTACCGCTCGTGCAGTCATTTGATGTTCATGACGGCAAGTTAACCTTACGAGTAGGAACCGATAGCTTAACCTTCGACATTAAAGACACTATGGACCTATCTCTCGAAGCAGCTAACCGGCTCTATTTCATTGGAGAGGTCGATGAACTCACGGACGTCATTGATGACTATGTTAATGAACAGATTAAGGAAGGCTGGTTACGGGATGAGAGTTTTCTCCCCTTGTTGGAGGTAGAAAAGATGGAGGTTGTTGGCGCAGTCTCCTTCTACCCTAGACAGGAAGCCACTGAGCATCTCGAACTCCGAAAACCCGAAAACAAGCTTAAGCCTTCTATTATCGAACCCCCTGAGCTAGATCTTAAGGAGCTTCCTAACCATTTAGAGTACGCCTTCCTTCAGGGAGAGGACCAACTGCCGGTAATCATAAACTCCTCCCTCGAACATGAACAAAAAGGTAAGCTCTTAGAGGTCCTAAAGAAATATAAAGGAGAGCTTGCATGGAGTGTAGCCGACATTAAGGGGATTAACTCAACTTTTTGCACGCATAAGATTCTCATGGAAGAAGATTATAAACCTAACGTGCAACCCCAGAGGCGGGTGAATCCCAACATTAAGGAGGTTGTGAAGAAAGAAGTCATCAAACTCCTGGATGCAGGATTGATTTACCCAATCTCGGACAGCCCATGGGTTAGTCCTGTACAAGTTGTACCAAAGAAGGGAGGTATGACTGTGGTTAAGAACGACAAGGGTGAGATGGTACCCCAGAGAACGGTTACTGGCTGGCGGGTATGCATCGATTATAGAAATCTCAATGACGCCACAAGGAAAGATCACTTTCCCTTTCCATTCATTGACCAAATGTTGGAGAGATTGTCTGGGCACGAGTACTATTGTTTCTTGGATGGATTCTCAGGATATTTTCAAATCCCTATAGCACCTGAGGACCAAGAAAAGACCACGTTTACCTGCCCTTATGGAATATTCGCCTACAAAAGAATGCCTTTTGGGCTGTGTAATGCCCCCGCCACTTTTCAGCGATGCATGACCCCAATCTTTCACGAACTTATGGAAGATAGCATGGAAGTTTTCATGGATGACTTTTAGGTCTTCGGGAATTCTTTCGACCGCTGTCTTGCTAATCTAGAAAAAATGCTTAAACGCTGTGAGGAAACCAACTTGGTGTTGAACTGCGAAAAGTGTCATTTCATGGTAAAAGAACGGATTGTGTTAGGTCATAAGATCTCAGGGAATGGGATAGAGGTGGACCAAGCTAAAGTTGAAGCTATATCTAAGTTACCATATCCCACGACTGTTAAAGCAATACGCAGCTTCTTGGGGCACGCCGGGTTTTATCGGAGATTCATCAAAGACTTCTCCAAAATAGCTCGGCCAATGACTCAATTGCTAATGAAGGATGCTCCTTTCGATTTCTCTCAAGAATGCAAGGATGCATTCAATCTCTTGAAAAAAGAGCTCACACAAGCTCCAATCATGATTACACCCAACGGGAACTACCGTTTGAAATCATGTGCGACGCTAACGACTTCGCTGTTGGGGTTGTATTAGGCCAACGGCGTGACAAACTATTCTAGCCTATTTACTACGCTAGCAAAACCATGAATCCTGCTCAAGAGAATTACTCTACCACCAAAAAAGAATTGTTAGCCGTGGTGTTCGCATTCGACAAATTCCGGCAATATCTTGTCCTTTCAAAGACAGTCGTTTTCACTGATCACTCGGCTCTTTGATATCTTTTTGCTAAGCAAGTTGCTAAACCACGACTAATTCGGTGGATCTTGTTGTTACAAGAATTTGATGTTGAGATTCGTGATAAGAGGGGGGCAGAAAATCTGCCGCAGATCATCTATCTCATCTTGAAAACCCCTTGGATGAGCATGATATAAGTGAGATTCGGGATTCATTTCCTGACGAACAACTCATGTCAATGACTGATTCGGAGCCTTGGTACGCCGATTTTGCCAACTATCTCGCAAGTAGACTCGTTCCAGAACACCTGACTAGATACGAAAGGAAAAGGTTCTTTTCTCAGTTAAAATACTACTTCTGGGATGAACCATTTTTATTCTGGAGGTGTCCTGACCAAATAATCAGACGTTGTGTTTCGGAAAGTGAGGCGGTAAAAATTATGAAGGAATGTCACTCTGGCCCCTCTGAGGCCATCATGGGATAAGCACCACCGCTCGAAAGATTTTTGATGCGGGATTCTATTGGCCCACAATTTTCCGGGATGTCAAAGAAATGGTACAAGCATGCGATACATGCCAACGGGCCGGGAACATATCTCATAGGGATGAAGCACCTCAGAATTTTATACAAGTATGTGAGGTTTTCGATGTCTGGGGAATTGACTTCATGGGACCCTTTCCATCTTCAGGGGGGAATGAATACATTTTAGTTGCCATCGATTATGTTTCAAAATGGGTAGAGGCACAAGCCCTTAGGACCAACGATGCCAGAGTGGTTATTCATTTCCTGAAAAATCTCTTCGCTAGATTCGGGATTCCTAAAGCCCTCATCAGTGATAGGGGAACCCACTTTTATAATGCGCAAATGGAAAAAGTCATGAGAATGTATGGGTGTCCCATCGATTCTCCACCGCCTATCATCCACAGACCAATGGCCAGGTCGAAAACACAAACAGGGCTATTAAAAGAATACTAGAAAAAACGGTTAGTCAAAATAGAAAAGACTGGTCATTTAAACTCGACGAGGCCTTATGGGCATTCCGAACTGCCTATAAGACACCTATTGGAACAACCCCGTTCCGCATGGTATATGGTAAGGCATGTCACCTTCCGGTAGAATTGGAACATAAGGCTTATTGGGCGCTTAAGGCATGTAATTTAGATTATACAATTGCCAGAACCAATAGGTTCTTGCAATTACACGAGCTCGATGAGCTTAGATTAGAAGCTTATGAGTCCTCCATTACATACAAAGAGAGGGCAAAAAGATGGCATGACCAAAGGATTAAGAAACCCAAGGAATTTTCAGAAGGGGACAAAGTCCTATTGTACAACTCTCGGTTAAGATTATTTCCAGGGAAACTCAAGTCTAGATGGTATGGACCATTTACGGTGAAAAGTTCCTCTAAAACTGGAGCCGTTGTGTTACTAGACGATGAAGGTAGGGAGTTCACTGTCAGCATACAATGTGTAAAACATTATCAAGAAAATAGTAATGAAATGATTAGTGAGGAGGATGTAACGTTTGATGATGAGGTCACGTAGTAGCCCATGACCTTGAGTCTAGCTTCAAGACTCGTAAATAAAGAAAAGCGCTTCTTGGGAGGCAACCCATGTTTTGTGTGATTTTTATTTTGTTTGTTTGTTATTTGCTTCCGTATTCATGCTTTATTTTTATTGTTGGTAGATCATGTTTCAAAACTAAAATGGTGAAAATACTTTATTTTTTTGTTTGGCTTAGTCTTAACTTCATCCAAAGGTATTTCGCAAAAGAAAATTGTAAGGGGAAACCCTAAATATGTTTTTAAGAACAAACTCGATCATGAATCTCCATAATATTAAGTGAACATGTATATTCGTATTTGTTAGAGTCAAATGCTTGTATCGAGTCATAATGATGTTTTGCAGGATTTTCCAGGAAGTAGGACCAAGTTTTTCCAGAAATTTTCCGGAAACTTAACATAAGAATTTCTGCAGGTCACTTCTGGCAGCATCAGGAAGAAATTCCTGATGGCGTCACGCGTAAAAATCTTGAAATTTTACCAGTTTTGTTTTTCTAACGGAGTCTTAAAATTTTTGTTGAATCTTTAGTTTTATAATCTCCAGGAGATCTGCAAACATCATTCCACAAGCATTATATCTTACTTTGCTTTTTAGGATTTGTTAGCATATATAGATTGCCGCCGATTTTACGCGAGGTTGCCTTGTCTCTTTTCTCAGGTTTTACAGGTTATGTATGACAAGAAGATGATTTATATTCTGGAAGGGAAGCTTTGATTGTTCATTTTCTTGGAGGAAGATCTAACCTGGCCACCTTATTATCCATACCGAGCGAATCAGGGGAGTATTTGATTTCATTCCTTTTACTTATTTCACTTTTACATTCTTTACTTGAACATTGGGGACAATGTTCATCCTAAGTGTAAGGGGAGGGTAAAATGATGATACCTTACAGATACACTTTCGCTTGAGTTTGCTTGTTTGATGGTAGATGTGTAATAAAACTATGAGAAATACTTGTTAGTGTAATTTTAGCGCCAAATTTAAAATTTTTTACAACATCTAGGAGTGAAACTTTAGCCATAGCAAGCGTCTCATGGATAGGAGATTGTATGACTAGCACAAAACCGTACCATTCAGAAAAATTTTCCACCCAAATATGTGAGGTTCTCCTTTAGATTTGATAGGAAAAGCATTTCCTATTAGTGCTTATGAGTGTACCGGTAGCATTTAAATTCTAGAACTTGCGTTAGTGATGCATCCCGAGACCGCTAGTGAGACTACATTCGTGTAGTAGGATTTACTACATAATAAGAGGCATTAGGATCACCCTTGTGTTGAACCCGTATCATAATTACTTAACCATTTAAGTCATATTACTTGGCTAGTAAAGTCAACTAATTTTTCCCACACCATTAGCGTTGTACTCATTTTTAGTACACGAAACCCCTAGTACACCCCTCCGAGCCTATCTTTTCGTTTCAAACTTTAAGCATCTTACTTAAAGGAAGAATTTGTTACACCTCACTTAAATGTACAACCAAATCGCCTTAGCCTTCCGTGTATGCACTCATCTTTAGTACATTATTGTTATTTGTTTAAACCCTTAGTTAATTATCTAATTGATTACATGGTTGCTAAGTCGAGTCATATCCTTGTACATATTGTTTTGGGACGATTGGGACTCATAGGTAAAGTACTAATTTTATGGAGTAATGGGGAAGAACATCATATATTACCCCCATATGTGCGTTAATCTAAAAAGTACTCCAAGTGTTTTGATTATCTTGATTTGAGTCATTAGATTAGTTTATTGTAAAGTATGTAAAAATTCAAGTGTAAGGGGAATTTTCAATCCCTATGATGTATTATTTTGGATGGTAGGGTAAGAGTGTATGAAAAAAAAATCGAAAAAATTAAGAAAAAGAAAAAAAAATAGAAAAAGAAAAAGAAAAAACATACGGACTACCATCCCTTTTTATTCTATGTTCATTTTATGTTATTGTTATTTTTTATTTATTAACTTAAGTCGAGTCGAGTCTTGGCTTAGCAACGCCACATTGTACATGTAATTGACCAAGATTGTTAACTCGCCACTAGTAAAGACTGCCTATATCCAACAAAACTGTGTATTCCATATCCCTACACCTAACGTTACAACCCTTTTAAAAGACCTCTTTGATAGTTTATCCTAGGTGCTTACGCCATGTGGTGGAGGTTTGATCCTTTCCCAAGCCTATGGTAATCTATTTTGCTATGACAGGTAGTGAGAGATGTTTTCCATTTCCATAATGTGATATTACTTTATTACACCCGAGAGATGTGAGTATCTAAACACTATTTGTGAGGTGCTAGTATATGACCTCCGTGCTTGTCTTTGGTCTTTAGTGGAATGATTATTTGTTGTAATTACTTTTATATTAGTGTTAAATGACCCCTAACTTGTATTTTGATTAGAATAAAAGCGCATTTGCTTGAGGACAAGCAAATCTCAAGTGTAAGGGTATATGATGAGGCGAAAAATGAACCGTTTTTAGGGGGTCATTTAAGCCCGGAATTGAATTTATTTAATCAAATATTGCCCTAAATCGTTCCTTTGGTGATTTTAGGTACTTTGGGAATGAATTCTGGAAAAGGAAGCATTTTGGACGTTTTTGGAGCATAAAAGTGAAGAAAACGGCAAAGACTTAATTTTCCATGCTGAGAACAGTACCTGACGGCGTCAAGAAGGAAATTTTGACGGCGTCAGAGTAAAATCCATGACGACCCAGAGAAAACCTGAAGGCGTCAAGAGAAGGGCGTCAAGAACAATTTTGGTGACGGTCTGCAAATGGAATACACGTGACGGCGTCAAACCCAGATCTAGGCAGTCCGAGAATTTATTTGGCGGCGAGATGACGGTGTCAGAAATTTACTCTTGACGCCGTGACCTTACAAAATCTATATATACTTTTCTATTTTTCATTCAAAAGAGAGGAACTTGCGTGGAGAATACTAGGGTCGAACCTAATAAACCCTAGGTCGTTTGTAACAGTATTTTCAAGGGTTTTCACCCCTTGAAACGTTTCATGTTCAATTAAGATAAGTCCTCTTTCAATTCATTCAATATGTCTATGTGTTGTTTGAATATATCTTATGCTTGTCTTGATTTTAACATGCTAGGCTAGATCTTTCATGTGTTTGCTTAGATGTAATGAAACCTTGATGTTGATTATAGGTTGATTGCTTGTTTATAGTTGTAATGGATGAATGATTTCAATGTTAGGCTTAAGAAAACTGGCAGATCTCCATTGTGCAACTTGCTTAAACGTCTTAAGAAACATGAACCGATGTGTACTAGGTTTTATTGGTTGCATTTCATGCATGAGCGAATTCTAGTGATCCCATGTTAGGAGCTTCTTAGTCGGCTCGACATAGGAGTGAAGTAGGAGCTTATAGGATTGGAGAAGTAAGTACACCACCCCATGAATGGTATAAAGGAATACAATCCGTCATCCACGCAACTGTAACAAGTAATTAACCTGTAAAAGATATCTAGGGAGTAGTGAAATCTAAGTAAACACAATTCTCCCATATATTGCTCACACCACTATCTTAATTTAGTTTATTTTCATTTCTAGTATTTTATTTTGATTGCATCTTAGTTATTGGGTTAGTTGAATAGCAACTAATTCCGCCCAACTCCTTCAAAACCGAGATTTTTACTTGTTTCCATAAAATATAAAAATACAAAAAGAATCATCCCTCATCTCTAGACCTAGTCTTTAGGTTTTCTAATCCTAGCGACACTATTCCCAAGTTGAACGATCAATCCCCCGGTACTTGTCACTATACTATACTATAACGATCAGGTACACTGCCTGGTGGGGGTTGTAAGCTTCTCTAGATCCCTCGAGAGGTAAAGCCTGGTGCAATCCCTACGCATCATTGTCTTACACCTAAGGTGATCAGCACTACTATCTATGGAATAGTCGTCTATTCCTTTTCTTTTCCCGTGGAAGAACTAATCTCTTTCGATCCTAAGATTAAACAGAGTAACATAGCTAACTAAAAACTCCCCAAAACTTTAGAAACGAATCGAGCACCTCTATCTGAGATTGCCGATAGCAATATACCATACCTTGACATTATTCCTTCTAAGTACACTTTCCTACTCATTCAATATGATAAAATTCTCGTATTGATAAAAATACGGTGAGTTAAATAATCAATGTACAATTACACAAATGGCATTGTGCCCTTTTTTGAGTTCTAGTTAACATAGTCACATTATGATACGATCTCTATAGGGACAACATTAGTCAGATCTCCTTATGTTTTAATGATGATAAATAAACCTTCGAAACACATAAAATAACAAACGGTAGCCAAATTTCCCCGAACCAATAACTGCTTCTGCCAACGCTCCGACGCGCAAGCAACGTGCCAGGCCACTGTTTGGTTCGGGACGAAATTTGAAAGTCGGCTTTCCCCTTACCCGACAAATGTGGATCTTTCAATACAGGTATGAATATGTTATGTGCTTCATTGAGAACACTCCAAACGTGTTTTAGAATTAAAGAGATCTAAATTTTCAAACACCCGTTTTCGGTAAAACGCCAACTCAAGTATTTTGACAAATGCCTCTAGCCAAGGCTTTTCAAAACCCTGGAAGCTTATACATTGCATGTGATATCAAGTGCAAGTATCCAGATGGCCATAACCCATGTTTAGGTCTTCTCTAAACACATAACGGGTTTACTCCCTTATTGGTCAAACTAAGTCAAAGGTCCCTTTACGTAAACGCATCCTTTCCCGTTATGGGATATGCTTTACAAAGATGCAAAGCACTTAGCTTGTTTGCATCAAGGTGATTATTGATTTGAGTCTTGGAAATTCAAGTGTTATGAGATTATGAATACTCGACGTTGAGTTACTTAAGATTATAAGTAATCTTTGATCTTCTCAACTCATAATCATAATTGTCAACTCTTTTCTTTCTTAATGACACTGTGATTAACTCCTAATCAATCCTTTGATTAATCTCCACGTCAAACAAATCCTCCAACCTTTTCAAAATCTTCTCAAATCTTATCCCCAACATCCTCTTATATTCCTTGTACTAGTGTGTACTTCTTGTCCCCTACATTCCCATGCCATATCTTCAAAACATTCCCTTTACAACATTCCCATCCAACCACTAAGATTTCACAACGTCTTCATCTTCCTCATCCAAACCTTCATTTCAAACTCAAATAAACCTTCCTCACATACACTCCCATTTGTATTCAAATTTCACACACACTCACTCACAAACTCTCTCCCACACACACTACCTGACTCACAACATCTCAAATTTGAATCTAAGCCAAAGGCTCCCCATCAACTCACTCTTACACCCATCATATCCTTCTTACACAATCCAACTCATCTCTTACACTCCAAAAACTATATTTAAAATTACACACACTCCCCTCACAACCATCTCCTTCCCCACACACTTGCCAACTCACTCCTACTTTCCATCACATGCCTAATTCAAATTTGAATTTCAAACCAAGGCTCCAAACCATCACATCCAATCCAACTCACCCAAACTCATCTTAACCCTTTATCTCCCCTTTCTCTCCAAGTTTGGAATATTCCCTTATATATCCTCTTTAACTCAATCATGGTTTCTCTTCGAACCCAACCATGGTTCAACCTTCACCCAACCTTACTCTCTCACTTCTCCCTCTCTCACATTTGAATTTCAAATTTAAATCTTCCCTCTCTAACATCCACACTTCCTTTCCAAGCAAAGGAATATCCTCTTGGCATATTCTTCCCTTCTCCCTATGTTAAGTGAGGAATACCCAATTTACCCATATCCAATTAGCCGCTTTGAATGGAATTTGTTATTGACCGTCAACCACCCATTTTACCCCTTTTGTCTAGATGTTCTTATGCAATAAGTTTTGAATTGGTTTTTGGACAGTGGATGTTATTTTAAGGCCGGTTGGAGACTAAAACTTGGAAGGTCAACCATGGACACCACATCCTTGAATACTTGGGCTTCTTGGGTCGTAAATGTGATTAATACAGATGAGACTCGTGTGTTCTTTAGGAATTTTGAGGGAAGTCATTGTAGGTATGGCACTATATTCTGAGAAAATAAAACATTAACTACTAGTTGTATCTAAATTAACAAAATTATATTGTGCAAATTTAAAATAAGTGCATGAGTTTTATTTTTAGATAAGGGTTACGTGAGCTTTATTGCACATAAGACAATGCGAATATATGTGTGTGCATAAACTACCCTTATGCCAAACATTTACTAAGCTATGAAGTAAGATAAGTACAACAAAAGTTGTAGCAGCAGTGCGAAAAACATTCATTCGGTGGCAAAGATTTGCCAACATAACATGCTTCAATGTAACAAGGAAGTATATAATAAGGGGATTGAGGCTTTTGCGTTTCCGAATATGGTGTCTATTAGAGTGTCAAGGTGTGAAAAGGTGACTCGTGAAATTAAAATATGGTTGAACGCGAGAATGAAAATGATTGCACTTAAGACGAAAGCTGTGAATGCAATTACTAATGATGGTGGAGTGCAAGAGCATGTGGTGGAGGTTCCACCGGCGCAAAACCATGAGGCTTTTGCTGAACCTAAGCCTGTATCTACTAGCTCTAGCTCGATTGACAATGGTGGTCCGACATCATTGTTCAATGAGGGCTCGTGAATCATCTTTCTTTTTGGACAACTATTGAACGGGTAAAAACTTGTCAGTTTCTAATCATTATTCGCACATAGATTTTTATTTGGATTTGTTTTCAATTTTTTTTAACCGGGGCTAGACTACTATTTTCATTTGTTAAAAACTAAGATTATATGTGGAATTGAGGTCTTTCATCCATTGGGTGTTTATATGATATTTTATTGCTAAAACTATTGTTTTTATGGAGTTGGCGTCTTTCATTCATTTGGTGCTCACTATGTTCATCAATCTCTCTTTGCTCAGAAATTTGCATTACTCTGAATGGGTGGTTTAAGAGGACAGTTAATTGTTGTATCAAAATTTGACTTTACATTTTATAAGGTTTACTACTTATTTATGGAACGAACTTTTGTATTACCAGTGTACGTAATTAACTTAATGTATTAACTATCTAATGAAAACATACTATCATTTTTTTTTACCAAATTATTCAATTTGCAGCCATACATGGAAAAAGAAAGCTAGGTGTGTTACTTGTATATCAAATGGTATAAAAATGCCAAAGCGAGTTTGCGCAAAATGGTAAAATGGTGTAGAGTTTGTATTTATCAAGACAACAATAGACAAAGTTAGCAGCATCTTGTGTGACTATTTAAACAAATTTAAAATTTATGACTAAGCTCTATACCTTGTTCTCTAGATGCTTGTTCCAATTTAGCTTTAATCAACTTTCTTCCAGCAATCTGTTTTTGTATCTTCATTTTCAGATCGGTTATTTTAGAGTCAAAAACAGTTTAAGCTTGCCGCATAACATCCCCGATATAATTCTTCATGTTGAGTATAGTTATGAAAAATGTTGCTTTTGATTTTCCTTATCTTCCTATTGATTTTAAGTTAATGTTAGCAATTTTCATAACGAACCATCTTTTTAGCTTTACAAAAATACATAGTTATAACACTTAACGTCAACTTAAAACGCTCGCAACAGTAATGCAGTGTTCACAACTATGCGAGGGTTTTTAGTTGACGTTCTATGTTCATAACTATGTGTGTTTGTAAAGCTAACAGGATGGTTCGCTATGAAAACTGTAGTGTGTTTCATTTAACACTTACTTAAAATGAATAGGAAGATGAAGAAAATCAAAAGCACAAATACTCAAATCATAGAATGCCTACTACAATAATTTCATATATGCAGATGCTTGTGTATGCAAAAACTTTCAAACCCGAAACTTAATGTCGTTTTATGTATGCTAAAACTTTCAAAAACCGAAACTGAATTCATAAAAACGGGTGCTATTGTAGCTACACCTCCCGCTTTGTCAGGTATACTACGAAGAATGGCATGGATCGGTAGGAAAAACCATTCCGGTTTAACAAACTGGCTTTCAGAGTTTCAACACCTTTTGTTTATCTGTTTTTCAGTTTCAAATCAATTGGGTCTACTCAGTTAGACGATTTATCAGACTCTTCAAACACCAAAAGTAACCCACAAACTTAAGAGTTAAAACAAATCAAAACAACTAAACAAATAGAAAATAAATAAATATATCAGTAAAAAAATGGAGGCTCGGATCTGTAACAATGTATCAGAAGGAACAGGAAAAAACCGACATGGCTGCATTAATATAAATGCCCCGCCAAGATATGGTTATTCTCATACATTGACAGATTTCACTCAGACAACACGTATATAACACATTTATCATCACCGACTCTAATAGCTTTGTTCTTTTGGTTGTGTTTGGTTAAGATTTTGAGTCATGATCTTAATTACTAAAAACAACAACCAAACGACCCGTTTTGACAGCAAAAACAGCAACCAAACACCGTTAAATATACCAATGAACAAAGCCGCTTTAACTTTAAAACCCTGAACCATACCCCCTGAACTGTACCCCTTGAACCATACCTCATGAACTGTACCCCTTGAACCATACTCCCTGAAACATAATCCCTGAACCATACTTCCTGACCAAACACCCTGAACCATACCCCCTGTTATGATCTTCACTGAAAAAGAATAAAGATATCAGTTAAAAATTGGAGTTTCTGATATGTAAGAATGTATCAGAACAAAGAGAGAAAAAAATGCCATGGCTGCATTAATATAAATGCCACGCCAAGATATGGTTATTCTCAAACTTTGATCGACTTCACTCAGACAACACATTTATGACCGATTTATCATCACTGCATCTAATCCCCTTGTTATTTTGCTTGCAACTCTTCCAAAGAAAAGTAGCTTCCTACAAATCCTGGAAGAGACTTCAATTTATTAATTGACACGTTTAGCAGCAAAAACTACAATTTCAGAAACGCGAATAATGTTTACAGCAAAAACATGAAAAGTAACAAATGCTTTATGCATAGATCAGGTAAAACAGCACAAACTTTATAAGATATCTTTGACATGAATAAATTGGGTGAAGATAAATATTTAGTAAAAGAAAGGGTTAGTACTATATGCAGTCACTTACATTGCGCAAGCTTCCTATGATTTCTGGCAGGCTGGTTAACAGGTTGCCAGAAATGGATAACCACTCGAGTCTCACTAATTGGCCCACTGAAACTATGGGCTAGTCAAATCTCTAAGTATGTATATCATATGACTGTTTGCATGTAAATGACATGCTTATTTTCCAAATAAGAATAAAAGAAAAATGCCTTCATCTAGCAAGGTGGTTAGTTGATTCCCGTCAAGCATGATAAACTTTAAAGACTGAACTTTCCCGATATTCATTAGAGACGCTCAATTATGTTATTAACCAGTATCTGCAACCAAGCATATCGGTATGTCGGATACCATAACCTTAGACATCTGAAGATTATGAGTTATGACACTCACTTAATTTTTCCCGATCCGAAGCTATAAACTTAAAGGTTAGAAAATGTACCTAGGATATGTCCGAGAATAAATATGTAATGATGAGAAGGTTCAATATTTACCAGCCTCTGCATATTCATTAGTTTGCTGATCTCTAAACGATGAGTACAATTCTCTAAACATGAACCTTTTAAAGATAAGTAGGTAAAAAAGAAAAGAAAAAAAAAATCCTACAATGTTATCTCAAACTTCATTTTCAATATAAGGATGCGCATTTTGTCCTCTTTATTTTCTTATTTTTACCACCTGAGCTGCTATTGAGATGACACCACATGAGGCCATGAGTATGCTTAAATAACCATTACCAACATAAACCACATCGAATTAAGACATCCATAACAAATATACACCAACCTGTACAACAACTATAGGTTATAGATAATACCATAAGTTAGGCTCTAAAATAAAATATTGAGACTCAAAGTGGCGAAATTTGAAAATAAAACAATATGCTTAATTTGATTATTTGAAACTGAGAGGGTGTTTGAAAAAGTTCATTAAAATGCTTATTTCTTTATACACATATAAGCAACTGGCTAGTATAAACTTTTCGGTTTGTCAGTGTTTTGTTTTGTGCTGCAAACATGGTTACATGAGAGATTCACCCAAGTAGTTGCTCATAAATTGGTCATTTCTTTTTATAGAACACATTATAAATTTGCCCCTATGAAAATGAAGTAAGCAACTTGGACAAGCCAACAAACATTGATAAAAACAGTACAAACCCTAATTAGGCACAAGGGTTATAAAACCCTAATTACCATGATCAACAAAAACCCTAAAGCAAAAAATCAACCAAAACCTAGCATAACTAAAATCGAGGTTCGATTTTAAGACAATATAAGCAATTACTAAGAACTACAACTATGTTATATATGTTTAGCGTGGCTCTGATACCATTGTAGGGTTCTAGTGGTAGTCCCCACATCTAAAACATGCATGACAAAAAATAAAAATAGAAAACTGACTTAACTCAGTTGGCCACCTGAGTTCCTTCTGGAGCTTGGGGAGGGGTTTTACCCTAGTTCAAGTCTCGCAAGTCACATAGAAATCTGGATTTTCCCCTTAGTGCGAAGTGTTGATATAAATAATGTATAAAAACGTTATTAGTATTTTTCGATATCCCTAAGTTTTGACGATTACAAAATATAAAAACATTAAACGCAAAGTTAATATGTAAACAAGTTTTAAGCAAGTTTATATCATCACATCCAACATAATCACTTAAGGTATGAATAAACAAGTGATTACTACATTTTATGGTCAAAGGGATGTTTATTTAAAAGTTTATAAAATTAAATAAACTTATTATATATTTTTGAAAAACATTTTTGGTAATAAAGAAAATGTTTAATTCATAGTAAATATATGAATTCAAATTTTTAACCAAAATCAGTTAGTTTTTCACCAAATAAACTTTCCCCAGAAAAAGACAAGAATTCTGGCCATTACAGCTGGGCGGCCCCCTTAATTATAAGGGGCGGCCCCATTAATTTTAAGGGGGCCGACCATGAATTAAGGGGGCCGGCCACGCTCCTCTGTCAGAATCTGTCAGAAATTTTCTCCTATAAATACCACCTCAAACCTGGTATTTTTCTTACCTCTTGCACGGAAATTTTCAGATCCAAATCTCTCTAAACATCCTCCTAAAAACCCTTTGATCATATAATTGTTAATCCTTGTTTCAGGTGATTCATTCCCTCACCTCTCATCTCTCAAAGTGCAAGAGAAGAATACTCCTTCAACATCAAGTTGTGAAGTATTGTAGATTTGTGTATATAGTCTAGTTGTAGTGTACATTCATTGTAAAGGTGTGATAGTATTGTAACTAGATAGATCTAGGAGTAGAAGTTGTGAATAGAAGTAGTGAGATATAAGTAGTGGTGTGAAGAAGAAGAGTAGTGGAGTAGAGTGAAGTTGTGAAGTAGTAGTGGTGCGTACAAGTTGTGAAGAAGGTGTGACAAGTCGTGAAGAAGTTGTGAGATTGGTTCTAGCTAGGATTAGAACTCGACATTTAGCTTAGTGTCGTTAATTGGTGTAAGCAAAAGTTGTGTAAGGTTTTCTCCGCCATAAGGGAGCTTGTTGACATAGTGAAGAAAACTCTCGAGTAGGTGACTCGGGGAGTAGAGTAGGGCAAGGAAGGTGTCCTTGTAGCCGAACCACTATAAATCCTTTGTCTCGCGGTTAGATCTTTCCAACTCTAACTTATTACTTAGCTTACTTACTTACATCTCGTATATAGCTATAGTTGTCTATATTATGCATGTGTTGATTGTACATATTTAGCTTACTTCGTTATTAATTTTCATACCTCGATATAGTTGTACATATTGTTCAAGACTTGAATTCACATAAGATCGAATCAAAGTTTTAAGAGTAAACAAGACTTTAAAACTAAACTAAGTTTTCATAAATAAAAAGGGACGTAAAAATACTTGTCTATATTGTTATTGTTTACTTGCGTAGATATTAATTCTTATAAGTCATACTCATCCATATTGTTATTATTTACTTGCGTAGATATAAGTACTTATAAGTATACATGTATTGATCTCACATAAACTAGAAACAAACTTTTGTTTTAAACAACTAAGTTTTCATAAAATTAAAAAGACGTAAAACAATTCAACCCCCCCTTCTAGTTTTCCACAATTGGCATCTGAGCCAGGTCAAACAAGATTTTTATAATATATTGTATTTTAAAACTTGTATCGATCTATGGAATCGGAAAAATATTTAGAAGGGCAATCTATGCAAAGACCACCACTATTTGAAAGTGATGGTTTTTTTTATTGGAAAAATAGATTCGAAACTTATGTGAAATCAAAAGATCTTGATCTTTGGCATGTCATTACCTTTGGTGATTTCCCCCCTATTCAATATAATTTTGAAACCAAAAAGGATGAAATAGTATCTTTTGAAAAACAAAATGATGATTTGAAAAAGAAACTAGCAAAAAATAATGATGCTAAAATGGTTATTTATAATGCGTTACCACGCAAAGAATATGAAAGAATTTTTATGTGTAAAACCGCAAAAGAAATTTGGGATTCTTTATTAATTACTCACCAAGTTAATAGTCAAGTCAAAGATAATAAAATAGACCTTCTTACTCAACAATATGAACAATTTACGATTCCGGAAGAGGAATCAATTGATAATGCTTTTGCTAGGTTTAACACTATCTTCACAAGTTTAAAAGCACTTGATGAGAACTTTTCTAGTAAGAATTTTGGTAGGAAATTTCTTAGGGCTCTTCATCCAAAATGGCGAGCTAAAGTTACGGCAATTGAAGAATCAAAGAATTTGTTAACTCTACAACTTGATGAATTGATCGGCAACTTAAAGGTCTACGAAAAAATAATAAAGAAAGACTCCGAGATGGTCAAAGGAAAAGGGAGCAAAGCAAATCAATTGCGTTGAAAGCTAAAAAGGACTCTAGTGACGAAGAATGCTCAACCTCCAAAAGTGATGATGAAGAGTATGCTATGGTCGTACGAAACTTCAAGAAATTCTTCAAAAGACGAGGAAGATACGTTAGGCAACCATATAATGAAAGAAAGTGTTTTAAGTGTGGAGATCCAAATCATCTTATTGAAGAATGTCCGAAATTGTCAAGAAGTCAAAACCACAAGGCCTTTGTAGGAGGAGCATGGGACGATAGTGATAATGATGAAAAGAGACAAAAAATAATGCAAAGTGTCTTATGGCAAAGGCATCCGATGAGGTACGTTCTAAAACCGAATACTATAGTGATGAACATTTATCTTTAGATGAAAAAGACTTAGATAACGAATATAGTAGATTGTGTAAATTAGGTCAAAAGGTCATAGCTAAAAATAAATCACTAAAATATATTAATAATCAATTAGAAAATGAAGTACTCGAATTAAAAATTAAACTACAACATTTGGAAAAAGAAAAAGAAATTTTTAAAGAATGTAAAACATGTTTAGAGGTTAAAAATGAAAACGAAAAACTTAAAGATGAAATTTTCAAACTTGACAAGTTTAAAAATAGTAGTAACTCACTTAAGAAAATAATAAGTGTTCAAGAAACTTTGGGAGATAAAACCGGTCTAGGATTCGACTTAACTAATGTTTCAACTAGTGAAAATAAAAATGAAAAGTTTGAATGTGAATCTAGTAAACAAAAACCATTAGACTCAAAACCTAAGTATGTACCTATAAAAGATAGAAAAATACCTATTGCGAGTGATGAGGAAGTAAAAAGTTTTTATAAACCATCATTAAAAGCCAAAACCGGATTTTCTAAACTAAAATTAAGATCTAAAACTCCACCTCCAAATAGACCAAATAATCCTCATCCTCGGTCTAAAACCCCTCAACATAGGAGAAATCAAGGTAGACAAAACTTTTCTAATAATAGTCACCCAATGTGGATTTATCCACATCAACCAAGCTTTAGCTCATGGGGAATACTTCCACCATACATGCATCCTAGTCAATTGCAAACCATGTTTGGTTCAAACAACTTTGGACCAATGAGACTATGGGAACCAAGTGGCTAAGTTGTCACTTTTGGAAAATATTGGTATCTCATCTACAAATGGCTTCTATAAGTCAACATGGCATCTTGAAGTGTTTGAAGAAAATTTATTGAAGACTAAAAGGTACGCGTTTCTTTTAAGTTCATCATTAAAATTTATATTCTTAGATTAACAACTAGTTAGATTAATGCTTAGTTATATAGCTAGTTATACTTACTTACTCACGCATTATGAACCCCTCTTAGTTGGCTTTCCTAGGATTATAATAAAATTGTTCGTTGTCGAACAACATAGAAAATGGAAATCTTCTATGTCCACTAGTAGAAAACTCATGGTGATGAAGTGAAATGAGTCAAGTTGATTAATTATTAACATAGAAGTAAGATTAGATTTCTCGTGTTAGAAAACTATGGATGAAACAAGCTCTCGTAGACATTGGCATTAAGTTAGATAAGTGTGCGACAGCAAAGGAGCTATAGAAGTTAGGATATACCCTATTCAACACTCCTACATCAAACATATAGAACAACTTCATCAATCACTTATGATCATAGGTTATGTAGAAAAGGTAGCTTTGGAAGATAACATTGCCGATATGTTTACCAAACCCCTTAAGCATGAACTATTTAATCACTTGCGTTTAGGATTAGGAATGATGGAGCAAATTGATTAAATTCTTGAAATACTTAAAATCTTCTGAAAAATCAAAGTTCTAAAAAAAAAATTCTGTCAGATGGGCGGACCCCTTAAATTCATAAGGGCGGCCCCCTTAAACATTAAGGGGACCGGCCTCACTTTAAGGGGGCCGGCCATCTGAGAAATAAATTTCCAGTTTTCTCTACTTTATCACTAATATGTGTCTAGGATTCTATTTTGCACAAAATCAGGAATTGGGATATTTTGTTATTGCATCAATATGTTTTCAAAGGAAACCCCAATTCAATTTTTAAAATTATTCTCACGTTTAGGAGAACTCATTGTTGAATAATGATAAAAACGTTTTTCTATCAAACCATGCACAATAGTCTCACTCTCGTTGTCTATATATATAATCCAATATATACACATACATGACACTTAGAAGTGAGCAAAGCTAAATCAAGGAGAACAAGGATCGTTTCTTAGGAAAATTTGTTTTTCTTTTATAGGAGTCGAAACGATCTTAACTCCGTATTTGTTTCATATAGGCATACACTAGAACAAAATCAAGAATTACACTATCACATTTGTTCCATCACTAGTGTCTCACTCATTAGTTGCTTTTGCCTTTGCACTAAGTTAGTCATGTTAGGTAGAATGCCTTAATTACTTGATCTATTACTTTATTAAGTTTACATGCATACGTAGTTGTAATCATATTACATGTTTATTTGCCTATATACTTTTCATGCATATTTCATTAAGATAATACATGCATAGTTGCCTAAAAGAGTTGGACTTGCCCAAAACTAAACCTCATAATCTTTACACACTCAAATCTCATAACCTTTACTCACCCATACCCTTCTACCTTACACTCAAACCTCATAACCTTTACACACTCAAACCACCAAAGTGAAATGAAAAACCAAGGCATCCCTTCCGTGAACATCGTTATTTCACTCTCACCAATCACACTACTTGATACTCATTTCTCATCCTCACCAATAACTCCATCTAGTCATCCTCACAAAAAGATTCAACCATGAAACCATTCCCTACACTCTAGAAAGTGTGTCATCACCACTACAACTTAACCCATGAAGGTCAAACCATACTTCATGATACACAAACCTCATGTTCACTCAAATGAACCCTTTTTCAAACCACATCATAATAACCAACCATCCATCTCATCACCCAAGTACACCTTCGTCTCATCCTTTACCTGCAACACATATCACCATAATCCACCATGTATTCACCAAAAACTTTCATTTCCAAAACATCAAAGAAACAAAAGATCCTCATCATCACTCCTAAACAACTCTTAATTGACTTAACCAAAGATGACAACACAACCCCATCACCTCAACTTCAATGCTCATCTCCTAGTGCACCAAATGCACCATCCAAAACATCCTCCACTCATGAAACATCCCATTCTTCCATACATTCATCCTCATCAATTCATGATTACCCAAATGAAACCTCTCTTTTGTCTCAACAAGACAATCTCACAATCACCCTCACTAATGAAATTCCACATTCACCCAATTCATTTTTTCCAAATGACCCTCTTAAGGAACATACTCAATATTTAAACAACAACCATCAAAACTCATCCATACATGAAACCTATATTCCATGTTCAATCCACAATCAATAATCACTATCCAACTCCACCATCATCACCATCTTCCGAACATGAAAAGTTCGTTGAAGAACTTAAAGAAGCACATGAGCTTAGTGCTCTTCTTGCTTTACATCTTGAGAATTATGTCAACAATTGTTCTTGTTGCATTTTTCTCCAAAAACAAAACATGGCCATAAATGAACACCTCACTTGGATTGAGTATCTCCTCACTAGGTCTTCTCCAACATCATCCATAACATAAAACACCAACCCTCAAGCAAATCCTTCCACTCCAAACTCTACAAACACCATTCCCACAAAAGTCTACCTTTCCTAAATACCATGTTTCCCATCTCCAAAAATAAAATCATTTCAAACCTTTTGTGTTCCAAGCAAGTCCAAGAGACCTCAACTTGGCAACTTAGTATTATCTAGTGAAATTTGCTAGAAAATCATATATCTATATGCTTATGTACTAATGATTATGTTTTCAACATAATTATTAATGAATGTTTCTTTTGTTTTATTACCATGAATTCTTATTAGTTACTTCATATTTATTGCATGCATATATATCTATGTTGCTTGTGCTCTAAATATTTTTTTGCAAGAATTCCATATCTCGATTTCTTATGACCTCAAAACGAGGGGGAGCTATACATTCGTCGGGATAACCTTTTTGATGTTAATAAAAAGGGGGAGAAGTGATATAAACTCACACTAAAAACTTGCATATATATTAATTTTTAGTTTAATGAGTTTAGATTTTGTAATCATCAAAAAGGGAGAGATTGTTGATATAAATAATGTATAAAAACGTTATTAGTATTTTTCGATATCCCTAAGTTTTGACGATCACAAAATATAAAAACATTAAACGCAAAGTTAATACGTAAACAAGTTTTAAACAAGTTTATATCATCTCATCCAACATAATCACTTAAGGTATGAATAAACAAGTGACTACTACATTTTATGATCAAAGGGATGTTTATTTAAAAGTTTATAAAATTAAATAAACTTATTATATATTTTTGAAAAACATTTTTGGTAATAAAGAAAATGTTTAATTCATAGTAAATATATGAATTCAAATTTTTAACCAAAATCAGTTAGTTTTTCACCAAATAAACTTTCCTCAGAAAAAGACAAGAATTCTGGCCATTACAGCTGGGCGGCCCCCTTAATTTTAAGGGGGCCGGCCATGAATTAAGGGGGCCGGCCACGCTCCTCTGTCAGAATCTGTCAGAAATTTTCTCCTATAAATACCACCTCAAACCTGGTATTTTTCTTATCTCTTGCACGAAAATTTTCAGATCCAAATCTCTCTAAACATCCTCCTAAAAACCCTTTGATCATATAATTGTTAATCCTTGTTTCAAGTGATTCATTCCCTCACCTCTCATTTCTCAAAGGGCAAGAAAAGAATACTCCTTCAACATCAAGTTGTGAAGTATTGTAGATTTGTGTATATAGTCTAGTTGTTGTGTACATTCATTGTAAAGGTGTGATAGTATTGTAACTAGATAGATCTAGGAGTAGAAGTTGTGAATAGAAGTAGTGAGATATAAGTAATGGTGTGAAGAAGAAGTAGTGGAGCAGTGTGAAGTTGTGAAGTAGTAGTGGTGTGTACAAGTTGTGAAGAAGGTGTACCAAGCCGTGAAGAAGTTGTAAGATTGGTTTTAGCTAGGATTAGAACTCGACATTTAGCTTAGTGTCGTTAATTGGTGTAAGCAAAAGTTGTGTAAGGTTTTCTCCGCCATAAGGGAGCTTGTTGACATAGTGAAGAAAACTCTCGAGTAGGTGACTCGGGGAGTAGAGTAGGGCAAGGAAGGTGTCCTTGTAGCCGAACCACTATAAATCCTTTGTCTCGCGGTTAGATCTTTCCAACTCTAACTTATTACTTAGCTTACTTACTTACATCTCGTATATAGCTATAATTGTCTATATTATGCATGTGTTGATTGTACATATTTAGCTTACTTCGTTATTACTTTTCATACCTCGATATAGTTGTTCATATTGTTCAAGACTTGAGTTCACATAAGATCGAATCAAAGTTTTAAGAGTAAACAAGACTTTAAAACTAAACTAAGTTTTCATAAATAAAAAGGGACGTAAAAATACTTGTCTATATTGTTATTGTTTACTTGCGTAGATATTAATTCTTATAAGTCATACTCATCCATATTGTTATTATTTACTTGCGTAGATATAAGTACTTATAAGTATACATGTATTGATCTCACATAAACTAGAAACAAACTTTTGTTTTAAACAACTAAGTTTTCATAAAATTAAAAAGACGTAAAACTATTCAACCCCCCTTCTAGTTTTCCATACGAAGCCGTGAGTTCTAAGGGTTTCCCTTCGTGAGTCTCTCCTAGTGGTTCGGGTCCCGAGTCCTACCCGTTTGGATGGTTTAACTCGGGGGTCGGCTTTCAAGTTTGGTATCATTCTAAAAAAAAATAATAAAAAAATAAAATAAAATAAAATAAATGTGCTGACCAAAACCCTTGTATACATGATCTCTAAGTAGTGATATAACCTACTATTAACACATAAAAAGGTGTTAAGAAACGCCTACTTGTAAATCCTGCAAGCAGTAAGCTTTCCTTTCTTGATTCAGTTGCATGAGACACCTTCTTCATTTTCTTGATCCTTCACGTCCTTGATTAGGGTTTCTTGAGAAAATCACCACGTGCATGGATGGAACTTAGAAGGGACAGAGGGGGCTATGCCCCCCCCCCTCCCCAAAAAAAATTTGACCTCTGTACATTTTATACTTTTTTTATATATGGTTTTAGTAATTTTTAATACAAAAATTTCACTGTAGTGTATATCGGCCCCCTAAAATAAATACTTTTCAAGTTGCCCCCCCCCCCCCCACCAAAAGTGTTCAAGTTCCGTCCTTGACCACGTGGGTTCTGTCAGGTATCCATCAGTACGGCACAAGTAGGACTAGGGCTCGTACCTATCATAAGCTAGGTGAGTACAAACTTAGGTAAAAACCTTGATTGATCTTCAGAATAAATGGATGACGATTAGGGTTTTGGGAAAACCTTAATCACACATTTATGGTGCGATCGATCCAACGGGTTAAAACCTTTGGGGTTTCGGTCGTACAGTCGACTAGGGAGTCGACTTATGTCGACCAGGGTTTCGACCAAAAAGGGAAATTCCCTTTTTGGTGTATTCGCCGATCACAAAGAGAAAGAGGGAGGGGGAGAGAGTTTTAGGGTTTTGAGGAGTTGTGTGATTGTATGTGAAACCCTATCAAGACCTTTTATATATACTAGACGAATACCCGTGCAAAGCGACGGTGTATAGCGGCAAATAATTATACTTGCAAATTTGTGGTTCTAGTGTGACTCTTGATGCAACCGTTTTTTTTCTTTTTTTATTATTTTTTTTGTTAATGTTATTTGATGCAACCGGTTGCATCCTGTGATCGTATACGAATGCCCGCGCAACTGGATTTTATAGTGACAGATAGTTTGTTGATAAAAAAAGTTTATAAGTTATAAACGAAAAATAATAAAAGTTTGAAGATTTGGGGATTAAACATAATGTTTTGAAACCCGGATCGACCGGGTAGTTCAACCGGTTAAACCGTTCCGGTAAAAAAATTGGTCGATTTAAACCGGCTCAACTTGCTAGGTTGGGTAGAAAACGGGTTAAATTAAACCTGGTCAACCCGCCGGGTTTGAAGTGTCCCGGGTCAACCCGGTTAGTAAGTGCTGTTTTAATTGGTTGTATTTAATTTGCTAAATATGTTTTTAATTGGTTGTACAATGTGAATAAATCATTGTACTTTTAAGTAATGGGTTTTTTTTTTAATAAAAGTATTAATTACGTTATAATTTCTCTCTCATTTGACCATTGTTTCAATTTTCAACATTCAACATTTTCAACTTTGACCATTTTTCTATTATATGTAGTAAAGATAGGTGTCTTAGGAGAGTTCTAGAATAACTTGGAGACCAAGTTATTCAAATTAGACACAAACATAAAACAACCTTTTTGGGGTTTCGACCAAACCGACAACCACATCCCTCGGGGTTGTTTGTTTGGTGTTTTGTCTTTTTACTCCCTCTAATATTTTCTGTGATAAATATTAGACAAGGGTTAATTACCGTTTAGTCCCTCAATGAAAATAACGCCGTATTTTCATTTCCTCAACTCTCATTTCATTTCGTAACTTGTTTCTTATTTTCACTTGTATTGTCCCGTTTAGTATGCACCGATGTGACCTTTCGGCATTTCCGTGAAGGCAAGTGTGAAAATTGTTGTATTGTTTGTACACAAACGCTTCAATATCACCATCCATCACAAAAGATAAAATACATATTACATGAACAAAGCATAAAAAGTGAAGAAGAAGATCCAAATAAGCACCAAATAGTTCTTCATTTTCAAGACATTAGCTTTGACAGCTAAGAGGTCAGCTTGACAATACTGCAATGCACCTTCAAGCTCATTCTCAATCTCAAGAGGACGGAAATGATCACAATGAATCGTGCACACATCGGTGGGTCAAACAACCCTACAAAACGACAAGAAGAGCCCTAAAAATGAAAAATGGAAAAGTTATTATAGAAAACCTACAGCCATTGTTATGGTAACAATTAAAAATGACTAAAATTCAAGAAAATCTTTAAAGAATAACATGTCAGCTGTGGAAATGAATGGAACCTACGACCACGGTTGAGTTCATGAAGTATTGATAATCGCGTGACGACTACACCAACATCGCACCATTTTTGAATTTTGAAGAGGACGAAAAAAAGGAGATGAGGAAAGTTTAGGGATTCAAAAATGCTAAAACCTCCTACAAAACATTCTACTCACAGGATCTTGACAAATATTAGAACTGTAACACCCCAACCCGAGAAGGGATAAAGTGCAACATTATGGAGTCAAATCAGAATACAAGTGAAACGGAGATACAATACTAATACAAAATTTACAAAGATTACAAAAGAAAACTAATCAAAGTACAAGGGACAAAAGGGCAACAATAATACTAAGCCCAACATAACAGCTTCTAAACATCTCTAAGTCCAGCAAGTATCTAAACAGGGTGAAGTCTTCTAAGCCCAAAAGCAAAACCTTCGTCCATAACCCAGCTTCCTACTAAACCTGCCGCAGGAAAAGAAATGCGGCTGAGCTTACAAAGCTCAGTGAACAGATATCAAATGAATAACAATAGAATACAAAAGAAAATAGATATGATAAACAAACGAATACGAAGATAGTTTACATATGGTGTCAATGGATAGTCAAAGGTTAAGTATAAAGGTTAAGTGTAAGATGTACGATGCAATGTATGTGGAATTCAGTATTTTCCCCAAGCCCAATCAATCAATCAATCAATACAATACAATAGTAGCCCAATATGGAGTAGCTAGCTCCCAATATGTGAGGGGTTGCAATGCACGCACACCCAGTCACCAATCAATGTAGCAATAATCAATGTAGTCAATATCACAATCAATCAATCAATCAATCAAATCTAGGATGCATCCATACGCCCCTGCAAGCCAATAACAATCATAGCAGTAGTCGATAACAATATCAGGGACGGTGTGGTACATCTCTCCAACCACACTAGAGTACATAACATTAGTGCATCAATGCTATGGTTGTGGCTGCTCCACAACAAGTAATACCTGGGTAAAATAATGAAGGGTCAAGTAGTCAAAGTTCAATATCAAAGTGTAAATGCCAAGTCATAATCAAAGGTTCAATGTCAAAGGTTCAATATCAAAGGTTCAGTATCAAAGGTTCAGTATCAAAGGTTTAGTATCAAATGTTTAATATCAAAGGTTCAGTATCAAAGGTTCAGTATCAAAGGTTTAGTATCAAAGGTTCAATATCAAAGGTCAATGTCAAATGATCAATCAAAGATGTAATATCAATGGGTCAAAATGGAGAGGTCAAAGCCAAAGTTCCCAATCCACAAGGTTCACTATTCCAAGTTCCAAAGTCACATAGTTCATTAATCAAAGGGTCATAATGAGAGTTTAAAACAACGTTCAACTTAGCAGGCTCCCATCACTTGTTTAAAAAAGTTCGTAGTACAATCCCATTTAAAAGGTTTACAACAAAGATTCATTTAGCAATTATTTTCCAAAAGATGACATTTGTAAAAGTGATCTTTAATAAAGGTTTTCATAAAATCCTTCTTTAAAAATGGTCTTTAAGAATTTATAAAATCCCATAGATAAGTAGTCTTAAATCATATGAAAAGTGCCGTTATAAATTAGTTTCTCCTTTAAATGTTTCCATGTCATAATTAAGAAAAGAAATTTCACCTCCCTTTATATTATCCCAAACGAACACTCAAAGTCTCACAAGGGTTTCACCTCTCGTTACAATATCCCAAAGAAAATCCCCGGTCTCACAAAGGTTCAAAGGTTAAGGTCACAAAAGGTCATCAAACGGATCATAAGAGTTCAAACGAATAACAATAGGATCACAATTACCGGTGAAGACACATCAATCATAGAGCCAAGTACAAAGGATCATAACCAAGACCAAACGGAAGTCAAAACACGATAATCAAGTCAAAGACAAAGTCAAGAGAGAGAAAGTGTGCACTCTTACTGAAAGAGTACGAAATATCTGTACCTTAGCCGAGTCAAAACAAACCAAGATCAAACGAAAGAAGAACGGTTATTCCCGCTTCACCGAACCTAGAAGAGAATGGATACAAATCAAGAAGAGTTCAAAACACGTAAGTTACCTCTTTTAGTTATCTTTCCATTTTTTTTTTTGTAACTTTTATATTTTTAGCAGGTTTCCCGAATTAGTCAGTTTCCAAATTTAGTAAGTTCCCGCAATTGTAATTTAATACTTAAAGGTTATAATCGACAATTTATATTATTTAAGGTTAAAATGACCAATATAATATTTTAGGTCTTAGATGTCAATATTATAAGTTTAGGGTCTAAATGTAAATTATCAAAAATTAAATATTAAAAGTCAAATAAAATTATTTTAAACTTTATTTTAATAAATTAATATTAAGATAAAAATTTTGAACCCCGTCATTATACTTTTATGTAATTTATTAATGTACCCACGATCTTAATATTTATGCCACGACGAACCAATGCTTTTATTATTCCGAAACAAAGCGTACAACTGAACATGCATGTATTATATTCCCATGCACATCCTACCAAATCATGAAAGACCAATATAATAGATTTCATTTTACGCATCCTTTTTATATCTGTTTTAATTGTAGAAAGTCAAGCCAACAAAATTCTTTTCATGTTACTGTGCGATATGAAAGAAATAAATAAAAAAAACATCATGCAATCCACTCGTTAATACCATTTTAAAGCACAAAACTCTTTTCAAAAGCATCCCTTATTTGACCCTTAATTCATTTGAAAATAAGACGAAACGAATATCTTAATAGCTTTACAAAACCATTAGAAGACAACTCTATATGATATCACACGTTAACATGTTTCAAGCATAACCAAGACTGAAAATACGTGACATCACTATGAACACAACGACCCCAAGGTTACTCGTACGACATGATCATTTTCAGATTAGTGACACTTATCAATAACGTGACCTAACTGTTCTTATCTTTGTATACTTGTTATTAATGAGGTAAAACATATAGTGATCGATATATATGTGGGTCGTCTTTTATTCGGTTTCGATGACAAGGTTCTTCTTATTTATATCGTATAATATTTATTAATGAATTGAAACAATAGCATATGGTGTGATCCTATGTGTATACGTATGAGGCAGCCAATTATAATAACATCAAAACAGGGTTTTGGAATACCTTACAGTCGGTTTATACGAAAAGAACAAGAACAAGAGACGTGGCGCAAGCGAACCGAATCCTACGAACCAACAGCCCTTCGAACCAATATACGCTACGAATGAAAATCTTCCTTGCTTCAAACAGCTCCTAGTCGTCTCCCATAATAAGGGTCGGATCGTATTTGCTGTTGTGGTGTGTTCTTGTTTTTCGAAAAATAAACAATGGGTGAGGTGGGTATGCATATGATATGGGAAACGTGTGAAGGTAAAGGAAGAGGTGAATGTGTGAGTGAGGTGATTAACTTAAATGTATAGAATGGTTCTCACAAATAAGGCAAGGCAACTACAAATTGATTGTGATTGAGGATCGGTTTAATAAAGTGAGATTGAGAGAGTTATGCCGAAATTTAAGAGAGTAATAAAGGGATTTTTTTTTTTTTTTTTTCAAACTTTCCATCATCTATTTCAAAAGAATGAGCACAATTTAAATCGGTCCATGCATAGAGTTTAGGTGTGTACATTTTTTTTTAACAAGTGTGCCAAGGTTTTAAATATGTATATCATAAGTACAATTTTAACATGACATTAAGTTCATAATCTCATAAGTCGCAAAAGGTTCAAGGATTATCGTATAATTACATTAGGTTATAACTTCGGAACGTAAAGTTTTAGATTATATAATGTCTCTTAAAAAGTTCGCAAATTGAGGGTATTTTAGGTATTTCACACGTTCAAAATTTCCTTGTCTTACAAGAACGGACGGTTTGGATGTATAGAGAGAATGAGTGAGAAAAAACTATATAATATTATTGTTGTGTGTAGAAAAATTTGTAAGATGAAATAGTATGAAGTTGTAGCAAAGCTCTTAAGGATTTGGTATGAAAATGAAAAGTAGTGAAGAAGTTTTATATAGGTAAACGAGTAATGGTCTGACAAGGGTTACACTGTGTTCTCTAGTCTCTTATGTGGAAAGAAAAGGAGTGAAAGTGACAGCAAGTATAAAATATCATGTTCTCAAGTATTTTTGCAAAAAAGAAAAGGGAATAAAACTAGTGGAAAGGAGTGAAAACATCACATTTTTTGAGGCACAACTTCCATCCCACTTTTGGGATGAAAACGGATGAGAGAGAATTCATACATATTGAAATGACGACATTGCCTTTTTATCTAATTTAAAATCCAAAAGCACATAATTCAATGAAGGGTTATAATTGTAATTTTGTTAGCTTACACTTTTTAGTTTAAAATTCAAAAACACAACTTGCTTTAATTTCCATTCATTTTTCTCAATTTTAAGAACACAAACTAAAGTCACAGCTTTCACTCCCCTCCTTCACTGTTCTTTTTCCTCCCTTGCTTTTCTTTCCCTTCTTTTCCAAAAAAAACTCAAGAACAGAGTGTTAGGGGCGTTATTAACTTTGTCCCACGAAATAACTATTATGCCCTCACTTGAAAGACATATGAGGGGTTTAACTGACATTGACTAACGGTGTTAGTCAGAGGGACCGTTGAAGAAGAAAAATGGGGGGTTGGGTACATTTGTTGTACTTATTTTGAAATTGAGACGAAACTTGTATTTTGAGTATAACTTTAATATTCTACTCTAGTTTTTTTTTTTTTTTTTTTTAAACCAGTTGTATCAGTTCTTTTATTACTTGTTGTTATTGTTTTTACGTTTTTTTAAACGAAAATAAAAAAGGTAAAAGAAAACATTTTTAGAGCCTACTAGATAATCTCAACTGCCGGAGCAGCCACTCCAGCACCACTATCACACACTCTCAACCTCCAATCAATCCCAATTTCCAACACCTACCCAAAGACTCGACAATATGCGCGATTACATAAACTCACTTCCAGACGAATGCTTAACCCTGATCTTCAACTACCTAACAACCTCCAACGATCGTAACAACTCATCACTCGTCTCCCACCGTTGGTTTCGAATCGAAGCCCAAACACGCACTCACCTAACTCTCAACGCCAGATCGGAGCTCCAACTCTTTATTCCGTCAATTCTCACCCGATTCAACTCACTCACTCAACTCGTTCTCCGTAAGAACGACGACTCACCTAGCATAAACGATAATGATATGATCCTTATCACATCCATGTGTCCTAATCTCACGCGCCTCAAAATCAGCGCTTGCGAACAATTAACTGATTCAGGTATGGCTGAATTTTCTAAAAATTGTAAAAAGCTGAAGAAATTTTCATGTGTCGATTGCGCATTTAGGAATATAGGTATGGCTGCGTTATTAGATAACTCTAGTCAGCTTGAGGTTCTGTCTGTTAAGATGAAGACGTTATGTTACTATCCTGACGTTGAGGGTCGGCAGAATTTTCGTGCCGGAGCTGCAGCGAATTCTCTTAAGGTTATTAAACTTAGGCAAGTCCGTAATGAACGGTTATTCGAACCATTGATTATTGGTTCGAAAAATTTGAAAAAATTGAAGTTGATTCACTGTGGTGGAGTTTGGAACAGGTCGTTGGAGATGATTCCAGACGATAGCTGTTTAGTTGAGGTTCATTTGGAACAAGTTCATGTGACTGATGTCGGTGTTTCGTCGTTAGCTAAATGTCGTGGTTTAGTGGCTTTTAGTATTGTTAAGAATCTATGGTGCACGGATGTTGGATTGATTAGTGTTGCTGAGAATTGTAAGGGTTTAAGGAGGCTATATTTTGATAATTGTTACAACATGGAGGTAGGAGATAAGGGGTTGATTGCTGTTGGGAAGCATAGTGTGAACCTTGAGGAGCTGGTTTTGATTGGGGTTAATGCTACCTGTGTCAGTTTAGAAGTAATTGCTACAAATTGTCAAAATTTGGTAAGGTTAGAGCTATGTGGTTGTAAGACGATAACAGATGCGGAGATGATGTGTATTGCTGAGAAATGTGTTGCTTTGAAGATGCTGTGTATTAAGAAGTGTCCTGTGTCTGATAAAGGAATTGAGGCTTTTGCATTGGGTTGTCCGAATTTGGAGGAGATTAGGGTAACAAAGTGTAGAAATGTGACTCGTGAAGTAAAAGATAGGTTAAGAGCGAGTAGGGAATCATTGGTAATTAAATTGGATTTACGGAGGAGAAAACCTGTGAATGCATTTATTGACAGTGAAGTGCAAGCATTGGCGGAGCTTGAACAAATTTATTGGGGGGGCCAAGATACAATTCTCGATATTTAGGAGGGCCAGTTCTTATGTTAAGTGTAATATTTGAAGTTTATAATGTGAATCTAATAATAATTAAACAGAAAGAAAAGAAGTTGTGGGAGGGCCATAGCCCTCTTTTGTCCTAAGGTGGCTCCGCCCTTGAGTGCAAGAGCATGTAGACATGTAGTGGAGGTTCCACCGGCAGCAAACAATGTGGCTGTCTCTAGACCTGAACCTGTATCTTCTAGGCATTAGCTCTACCTCGAGTCACAATGCCACAATGGTGATCCGTCATCAATTTTCAATGAGAGCTCATGAATCATCTTTTGCTTGGACAACTTTTGATATGGTAAAAATATTGTCAGTTTATGATCTCCATCCGCATGTAGATTCTTATTAGGAAATAATAATAGTTTTCTACCTATTAGCTTATTAGGGAATGATAATATGATATGTTGCACACTTAATTATTTCTATATAAGTATTGGAATTATGGTAAGTCATTTCTCTTTCAAGTACAGACTATTATCTTGTTCGTTTCATTTATTTTATTTCATTTTGCTTTGGATCCGTTCTCAGTGTCTGTACGAGCGGAGCTCATCATTAAACTATTATTTTCCTTTCTTAATGTTATATCTGGAAATGAGGTCTTTCATCCATTGGGTGACTATCTAATCACATGTTCTTCTTTTGCTGAAAACTATTGTGATTGTGTGGAGTTGAGGTCTTTCATTCATTGGGTGTTCACTATGTTCATCAGCACTTCTTGCTTGACTTTTTTATTCTTCCAAAATGGGTGGTTTAAGTGGGCAACATATTTATCAAATTGTGATTATTTTATAGGGTCTAGCTTCATGTAAAGAACTTGCACGATATTATTGATATTATCGATATGGTTACTTGTGCATCAAATGGTACAAAATTGGCAAAGATAGTTTGTGCTAAATGGTAAAAAATAATTAATAAACTGATGACATGTATAGCCATATTAAAAAAATTGGTGTAGAGAAGAAAGTCTAAAATTAGGTGGTAATTAGCATACAGGAGAGGGTTCTTTAGAGATGAAACAATGCAGAGAATCTTTGGTGACTTTAACCCATTGGTTAAAATCTATTGAAGAACACCTGGAAAACCACAAGCTTGTAATGCTTTTGCGACATCAGGCTGCTTGTGCCTTTTAAATTTTGGTGCATGAGTTTGCTAAATGTGGGGCGAACTCCTATATAAACTGTCCCAAACTTTGTATTATATGCCATTAATTAAGTGGTATTCCTGCTAATGAATGTATAAGATATGATCATATTAGATTACCATTATTTGATAGTAAACCAAGAAGTTGAAAACAGCTATAAGAATAGTTAAATCATTAAATGTACAGAGTAAGAGTGCAGAATGAAAGTTAAAAAGAAACCCGAACTTGAGAAATCTTGTACATTAGTAGCTGATGTAAAAAAACCTAAGACAGTGTATCGACACCTTGAGCAGAATCCTTTACCTGACCCTTTAAAGTGTTTGGCATTGTTTCTTATCGGATATCCAGTTTGAAGTGTTTGGACAACAAAAACTGTAAGCAATTATCAGCGAGTATTTGGAATCCACCTATTTAACGTGCTTATTTGAAATAAAAGGATTGGACTGACACATTCTATTTTTTTTATTTTATTTTTTTTTATATATATATATATATATATATATATATATATATATATATATGTATATATATATATATATTTTTCTTTCTGTCTAGTTGCATATTTTTATAAGTGTAAGTAAAAACACTACTCAACTGTTTATGTTAAACACTTAAACCTCATAATTTAAACATAAGTAGGAAAAGAAAAAGAAAAAAAAGCAATCGCAAACACCCTTCTGGCTCTATGCAGCATTTCTTGCAGTTCATTCTCTTACACATTTCTTGTTCACACTACTTCGTTTATGGCCCTTCATAAGAAAAATAACTACTTTGCGTTTGTATCGGGCCACTTGCATTATTTGTTCCTATTTTTGTATTCCTGACCAACTACAGTGTTTATTTCGTCATTCTTCCACCTCAAAGATGCAAATGAAAAATGTCAATACCCAAGCTGTTTAAATGTAACTCTATGCTTTTGACAAATTGTATTAATTAATTCAATTATAGTCGTCATAAGAGGAAATTTTTAGATGGTCAAATTCTTAGACAAAAAATCTGTAAATGGTGTACACAACAGCACGCATACCCTTTAATCTCCAACAACTTGTCACTAAACAAGGTGCATAAAATACTAAACAATAAAATATGCAAGATAAGTTTGCATTACAGATAGTAAACTAAGTAGCAATGTAAAAGTAGACGATCACTATCAGTATGTCATAAGAGGTGACCCACTGCAGTGGACATCAGAAGCATCAGACACCCTTTGCCTTGGAGACAGTGTAGCGCTTGCAGCCACATCAACATCGAGATTAATGAAACTTTTCCTCTTTTGAGTCCTGTATTTCTCCACATCTTCAGATATCGGGTTCAACTGTTTCTCTTGATTAAGTAACATTGCTTGAGCTTCTTCCACTATTGATGGATCCTCTTCAGCAGCATACAAGATCCTTCTAATGGCATCAATAATCTGCAAATCGGAAATAAATCAATAACAGACACTAATATATAAACCAGCTCGATTTAACAAATTTTGCTAATAATTTGAGGTAAGAGACAATACAGGTAAGTTTGAGATGGTGGGAGACTGGCACAAGATTTCGATGTCCCTCAGTTTTGCAAAGTAAAAGTCCCTCTCTTTCTCGAGACTGTCCATTGTAAGCTTCAACTCAGTGATCTGCATAAGAATATAAATTTATTAATTTGTATATTTAAGCTGCTTGTTGTTAGACTAACTTGGTACCAGATAACAATGTGTGATATTGGTACCTGTTGATCATATACAGAGACACTTGTAGTTGAAGAGGACTTAGCGGTCTTGACTGGTGGACCAGTTGAGTGGACAGGAGGTGCATCGCTTCTTCGGGATGGGTGAGTTTTGGGTGCATTTGTGGAGCCCCTTGTAGACTGTGTTTGTGTGGATTTCTTGTTTGTGTCTTTTCCACCTTTGCAAGCCTCTCTTCTTTCAGTAGGATTATAACTGTAATATGAAATGGTAGAAGTTAAATAAAAACTAGTACGAATCTAACATGTCTGCCCGTTATAATTAATCAAAATCACTTAAAGGGATGTTTGGACTTTGGATGTGCTTTTGGACCAATTATCGTGACTTGAAGTCATAATTGGCCATTTTTATTATAATTGTAAATTCCTTATGATTCCGTTCAAGAGCTAAAAGGCATTAAAAAGAAGGTGGTTTATGTCTTTTTTGTGCTATTACTTCAAAACCATTGTCACACCAAACTAATACATCATTATCACACACACACACAAAGTAATCACTCAAAAACCAACTCGAATTCCATCATTATAGAATGAAAATACATAATATTACCCATTATAAGAAAACATCTGCACACTTCATCTTTTTAATCTCAGACAAATATTACACATGACACGCAGAATTGAAGCCGTAAATGAACATAACTAAAACAAACAATAGTGTAATTTACATCTATGCTACTTAAACTAGAAGAGGACTCGTAATCTCGTATAACAGTTAGAGGTTGGAATCAGTGAGAACTTACTTCTGATGACCAGCACCGCTAACAGAATCGCAGTATCGCTTCATCCACTGCATAAACTCGAGATTATCTAACGGCCTTCCTTTCACTAGCTTGCTCACCTCAATGTGCTGTAACATAAATTAGTCACCACTCAGCATCCCATACCACATATAAGCATTCATAACACAATCAGTTTAAATCCAAATGCATATTTTAGCCAACCGAATTCTAAATCATTAAACAAACCGAAAATCATAACAAGATCAGCCGAATAAAAAACAGGACAAACCTTGGTGATTTTGAGCTTGTTGAAAACATCCTGAAGAACCTTATAATTCTGAATCATATCGTACTCCGTCTTAGCATCGAAATTAACCTTATGCATCGGTACCGTCCCCGGATGCGCGGCATCCATAAGCTGACAATGAACCGCCCCGGAACACGCCTACACCCCAATCAAATCATTAATTAGTCATTTAATCAGAAAACACAAACAATTCACTAAAAAAGTTAGGGTTTCATAATTGGGGTTAAATTTTACCTCTTCAACTTTGGAGAGATTGAGATGGAGAGTAGAGTTGATCCATGATAAGATCTCGGATCGGCCGACGAAGTAAGCGGAGTCCATCATTCCGATGTTAGTCGCCATTTTTTTTTTTGGTCTTTCAGGAGCGTTTGGGTGGAATTGTTGTTGCTTAACGGTAACGCTCCTGTGATGGTTTGAAATGTGACGTTAAAGCGGGATTTATATATGTGGAATTCAAAATGAGTGTGTATTATTGGGCCCAACGGCTATAAAAATTACCGTAAAGGCCGATACTAGGACTCATTTGTTGGATTGGTTTGGGCCTTAATTGAAGCTTATAAATAACCGATTACATTAGCCCACGTCCTACAATTTCGATTTCTATTTTGATTTTTGGCATAAGAATTTTTATTGAGAAAAACTATACTAATGTTTGTTTGCAAAGTCTAGGGTACAGTTGATGTCTTGATGAAACTAGCAGTAACACAGTAAGCAATTAGCAATAAATTCTAACTTAGTGGTGGTAATTTGTTTTATAAAAATGTTTGGTAAGATAATTGCAATCAAATTATGATGCGTAATTGAAGTAAAAGTAACGTTATAACTTTAATTTGTTTTAATAGCTTTAGAAAAAGAAGCGTTAAAATATATTCACCGAGTATAAATTTAAAAAAAAAAAAAAAAAAAAAAAAAAAAAAAAAAAGTAAGTAGTGTTAAAATTTTAATGTTTGTTTTCACCGCTTGTAGTCAAACAAGTTTTCATCCTAAACGCTAAACACACAAAGATTCAAAAGGCTTTAAAATGCTTCGCGTGAAACACGTCTTATGCTCAGTTATCAAGGTTTTAGTAAGGAAAAGTAAAAAAAAAAAAAAAAAAAAAATGTAGTAAACATTTTCAGCTTATTTTGAGAGGAAACATTTTACTAAGTCATTTTCCTTTCGTTTCCTTTTTAAGTGATATTTGAAAAAACTATTTTTTTTTCTCTTCATGTTTTTTTCATTTCCTTCATTAAATGATGCTTAAGAACACAGTGTTACTAGTTAGATAGAGCCAAGGGCGGAGCTAAATGAAGACCGGGAAGGGTCCTGGCCTTTAGGCCTAAGCCCGTTAGTGTATTTTTTCGCGATTTTATGTGTTAAAATTTTTTTCTCATCTCGACCCATACATCTAATGTTTTTTCGAAAAAAAATTTGTTTCGGCCCTCACACGAAATTTTTTCTAATTCCACCACCACTGGATGGAGCGGAAGGTTATATAGCAGCTAAAGCTTTATTTTTTTGACAAATTTGAAGAAAGTAGCTGAAGCAAGCTTATACGCTTTATGGTAGATGTTTTTCACAAACACACCCGCGTACCCACACCCGTCTTAAATCAGTCCGTAATCAAAAAACCCATATACCCGACCCATCACCAAGAAACAAGAAACCCAAATCAAAGTACCTGTAACAACAATAAACCCTAGAAACTTCATACTCATTTGCTCTATCGCCTATCTCTCGTATCATTATCGTTGCAGATCTGTGGTAATCATATTTTTTATCTATTAAATTGATCTGCTTACTTTTTTTCCCCATCTTTTTAGTGTAGACATATTTACATACATCATAACTAAAGATACTCATTTCGTTGACCACAATAAAAGATTTATTCCCAGATTTTTTTATTTATAACTGATTGAATTTGTTATGTGAAATTATACATCAATTTAATCAACTCGTTAAAGGCTCCGTATAGGCGATTTCCGTATATATGCTTAACCCTTGAGCTGGTTACGAGATTGTGAAATAATTCAAGTGATGTATTTGTTGGTGGGTGTAGACTAAGGGAGTGTTTGTTTTACCGCCTTGTGAGCTTATTTGGTTCTGCTTTAGTATTTTTCAAGCTCATTCTAAGGGGGTGTTTGTTTAAGCCTCTACGTGGGCTTATGAGCTTATTTGTTTTATAAGCCCCAATTTTCCAGCTTATTTTGAGACTTATGAGCTTGTATTAGTTTATCATGTTGTAATAAACTTATGTAAGCCCACAAGCCTCAAAATAAGCCGGAAAAATGGGGCTTATAAAATATAAGCCGAAAAACAAATAAGCTCATAAGCCACATATAAGCTTAAACAAACACCCCCTAAAACTTATGACCTTATTATGAAGTTAACTTAGGAAATAAAATGGGCTTTTGAAAGATGAGCTGAACAAAATAAGCGTATAAGCCTAGGAATAAGCTAAAACAAACATCTTGCAACTAGTTAACTTTCTAGATATGCATATCTAGATTTTGCCAGCTCAGTTCTCCCGTTACCCTGTACTCGGTCGTGTTTGACCCAAGACACTATTATTATTGGTTGTGTAACATGAGCCGATGTTCATTTGCATTCCGGTTGTACACTTGCTGAAAGTATATGCTAGTCTGGCCAAAGCCTCGTTCCCCCTTTTGGGTGGAAGAATGGGCACAAATGTATGACATGTGTGTTCCTGGTGTGCCGTGTGGATTATAATTAAGCAATATGGTACCAGTAGAATTGGCTAGATAGGCGGCTAAGTAACGGGTCAAAACTGTTTGTGTCAACCTGTAAAGTCTTTGTCTCTTTTCTGTAGTAGTAATGTGTTATGTATGTTGAAAACAATAATATGTACTAAATTTTTGAATAAGTCGATTTTAGGAGACTCTATAATATCAAATAGAGTTATAGACTGTGAGCAACCTTCGACCTCCTTGACCCATTAGTAATTGTTTGTTTCCATCGTCTCTTTTCTGTATTATTAATGTGTTATGTATGAAATCAAATCACATCTTGGTACTAGTACTGGGGTTTTGGAGTTCCAGCTTGGGGCATTATGGAAATATAAACGTTCATTTCTATATCAGTACCTTATTATTATGTAACACATCTGCTCCTACTCGTATTGTCCAGTAATTCATTCATAATCTCAATATATTGCAGGCAACAGTCATGGCAATGAACTGCATCAAATCATTGAGAGCCATTCCTATCACTAATCAGTTAGGCACTTGTAGAACATTTGCTGTTGGAGGTAAAGCCAAAAAGAAAGGTGGAGGGGCCGCTGATGCTCCAAAACAATCAATCTTAACTAAAGAAGTAAAGTCCACAACAGTTGTTGGAGCAAATATCCTTAAAGAGGGGGCAGACCCAAAAATACTTGCAGATTCTGAATATCCCGAGTGGCTATTTCATCTCCTTGACAAAAAGCCGGCACTGAGTGAGCTTAGAAGGAAAAGTATTGAATCTCTTCCTTATGAAGACCTCAAACGCTTTGTAAAGCTAGATAACCGAGCAAGGATCAAGGAAAACAACTCTGTCAGGGCCAAGAATTGATTGAAAGTTATACTTGTTCAAGGTTTCTTCTTTAGACAATGGTGCTTATTTTAGGTATTTCATAGATGATTATTGCATGTCAGAATATAAACTTGGTACTTTTTTGTAGTCAGTCCATCCTCTTTCTTTGGTTGGTTCATTAGAATCTGCTTTAATGAACATTTGAAGGTTGTTACCAGTTTGTTTGTTAATAAAGGTGGAATTTTTGACTCATTTTTTTAGGAAAAATGGTTTGATTTGGGGATATGTCATTGATCTCGACATGAAAAGCTTAAAACTTAGCCAGACGTTAATTGGGTTGGACGGGTTGAAAATCGGTTATATTCAAATGCTTAAAAACTTTTAAGATATCTTTGCCTTAAAAACACAGATCAGATTATTTGAATAATATACTTTTTTGTAATCCTGTTTAGTGTTTGGTTATTCTTCACAGGTTTTAAAAAAGTGAGCGCAGCTCAACCACATCCAACCCTTGTTAAAGGATTGTTACAGCCTGATCATTTTGCCAAGCCTGTTTGTCACCCTGTCGTTTTTATCGACTATTATCTCATTTAAGTCCGACCAAACTAGTTGAAATATATATGCTGATTTGGTGCTTATTTAAAGTCTTTTCCAGCAGCTGCTATGCATTTCATTGTCATTGTTGATATGAATATCATATTTGCTTCTAATTGTGGATTCATGTTGTTCAAGTGCAATATATATGTTTTTAATTTGTTTTGACCATGGAGGTACATCATGGCTGTTTATATAAACTGCCGTCGCTATTGGTTTATTGCTCTACGGTCGTTATATTTCAACCATCATGTTAATCTATCTCCACAGCATTGAGTGTCCTGGTGTACAAAATTCTTTCTTGAACACTTCATTTGAGTGTCAAGAAAGTTACCCATGAACGAAAAGACAAGCCCAAAAACTGATTTCATAATCAGTTACCGACTATAAAATTAATAATGTGATAGGCTGGCCGTAATTGTAATCTTTTGGTCAAACATCTTAGCTATTTACAGATCAGTAGTACACGCCTTAATTTGCATACTATTGGATTGTGGGATTAACCTTCTGTGAGTCGATAGTTTCTTTATCCTTGCATAGCTTCTTTATCCTTTCAGTTCCATATTTCCATACAATTGATAGAAAATATAGCTCCAAACAATGTCTAACTCGGGATTCTGCTCATGCTCGTCACGCCTCATTCCACAGTTAGATACGAATGATGTTTATCTCTCATTTCATAATCTTGCACATATATCTAGCAACTAGTTGAGAAGCGTATTATCAATTAATCAATTATAGGCTAAGGTGACAACCTTTAAATAATCTGAATAGATAAACATTAATTTTTCTGAGCTGAAGTTATATTTCGGCTTCTAAGATATTAATAATAACTGATGGCATTTGATAACGGAAGAGAAGGGTGTATCGAGTAAGATGTTCACTTGATATGCAAGAGATCATAGGTTCGATACCATAATATATTTCTTCTCTTGTTTTTGTTTTCTTTTTACTAGTTAGAATACCCAACCTTGCACGCACAGGGTTTTTAAAGTTTCGTTTTAATTATGTATTATTATCGATTAAGAAATAAATCACTTAACATTTTCTAAAATAGTTTTACTTGACGGACTAAAAATAATAATCATATGTATATGTTATAACCTATCTATTTTAGGAGAATCTTTTTGGATTAAAAATTATATTTTATTATTCAAGCAAAATCACATAGTGATACTTGACTTGCATGAGATGTTAGTGATATATGCTTTTAGTTTTGCAAACCCGTGCTATCAATTTACGATGTGTTTTGTAATTGTGGTATTTCTTTTACTTATATTTTCGTTAAAATATGTAGCATATTTAGATAGCTTTGAAAATTGATTCATTTTCTTAATTATGAATAACTATCATATCATTTTTACTAATGTACCTTTTTGTTTGAAAAGTTGTATTTTCATAAGTTTGTGTTATTCACTTTACATGTTTGATCATAAAATTACCAAATTAACATAGATGCTTACACTATAGCTTCTTTATTACATAAAGAGTAACGAAAAAAAGATGTAATGGGTAGAGCTCAAATTTAATCTTACGTTTATGTATAATGTATAAGAATAATTTTTCTCTAAGCCCGAGCTATATAAGGAAATTATTATTATTTGTATAAGTAAATTATAAATACATGAAAACAATGACAAATAGTATATTCGCAAGTCTTTTAGGATTGTTTGAATCCTTACCGATATTTCACTTTAATGCAACTTTCTTAACGATTGGCCTAAATCATCAAGGTAAAAGACACCCATATTTTAGACCGTTGGTTGACACCCATAGTGTTACCAATGACAGCAAACACCTGTTAAGTTTCATTAACTCATTCAAAGACAAATTACACTCTGAAAGGAATTCCTACTATAAAATTCCTCATATAGGCACTAAAACACATCTTTGGTACATTAAAATACATTCATATATTATCTAAATCAGCAACTCAACTAAATTTTACATTCATACCTTGAACAGACGTAGAAAATCCTTCCATGACAATCATGTGTTGATACTTAATCCTCCTCTAAAAAACACACACAACAAATTGCATTACACTTTAGTGTGTGCGATAAGATAATAAAACTGCAAAAATTACTAACATGTTACATTATAGTGAGGATAATAACAAAGTTAGTAATAATATCAAATAAAAAAACTTCATATTAGAACTAAAGGGGTGTTTGGTTATGCCTATTAAAGGTGCTTATTGGCTTATTCGATTACCATAACATAATAAGTGTATGATAAAGCTATAAGCTTTTTTTAGAAGCTTAGTGAAAAACCCTTGAACTCACAATTAATTCTATTATAGCTTAGTGTGTTTATAGTAAAAACACAAATTTTAAGTGCAAAAGTTTTCAATAAAACGTACAAAAAAGGTTACTAAAAGTTGGTGTGTATAGCAAAAAAGTTAAACTATAAAAAAGGTTACTAAATACTATCAGCTAGATAAGGCATAAACCAAAGTTCTATTGAGGTCTCTTTCGGATTCTATTCAGAAGCATAAAGAGGTTTACACATAAATCATAAGTATATAATAATTGTTGTATCTCACATCCGTGATTACCAACTCAATAAAATTATCGCAATATAGTAACGTAATAACCTAATTAAAACTTCTTGCTGAATAATTCTCATGTACATACTTTTAATTCGTTTACAACTGCCAACTATTACTTTTTTTTTTTTTTTTTTTGGATAAAACATCACGTCAATGAATAAAGCTAGGTTATCACCTAAGTTTTTTTTTTTAGGAGGTGATTGTTATCAAATAAGGATTGTGATGCATGCATTTTTTATATAATTTAAAGAAAACACCTTCTATATTAAACAATGATTATCTAACCCCATTTTTTTTATTAATTAGCTTTGTAAAACGTTTTTAACTGACAGACATGTTGAGGTTGAGGTTCATTTTGTTGTTTAACTTTAACTATTGATATCATCTTATCTATTAATACTAATAAACCAGAAAACTTTACAAGCCCCTTAAAGCACACATTGCAATTAATTCGCTGACAGACATAAGGGTTTTGGTGGGTGGGTTTATTGATTCGCGCGCAAAAATGAGCTAGCGTATCAGAAAAAGTAAGCTCAAGTTGCAAAGTAAACTTCATGAATCGTCCCTAATGTTAACTCTTGGGTTAACTCAGGTTTGTAGGATTGGTTATAACGTGATTAGACTATTAAGCCCCTCATATTATACCAAAAAACGTGCGTTGACCGAGCCGAAACTGGTCAAGGGACGCAATCGGCCTAAAATACACAAGGTTTGGACGCCTGGAGACGTTTTTTAAAAGTTAGGGTGCCATTCGATGTTTCGTGAAAAGTTCAGGGACCAACGGTGTATTTTTGTCCAAAAGAAATGTAGAAACAAAAAATAATGAAATTTTTAAATCTGAAATTGATACATTTTCTTTTAGTGACGTACTGTATTGAGCTCAAATTAATTACCTAACTCAATAATTGTCCTCAAAAGACGTAAGAGTGAAATTCATACCCCTTAAATTCATAAAATTGAGATTTATTTGTTAGTTGTAAAATAATTAATGCATAAAATTTTACAACCTATTAAATCTTTTTAATCTTTCAAGTTTATCCAAAGTCCACAGTTTTTCCACTAATATTAATCAAAACATGCTTCACAGTTTAGACGAAAGTACGTACCAGAAATATCTGATGAAATACTCGAAAATTTTCGCTCCACTAGGGCTGTAAACGAACTAAACATGCAGTAAATATTTCATGAACCGTTCGATAAAATGTCTATTTATGTTCGTTTACTTATTAAATGAATGAACATGAACAATAATTTACGTTCGTTTAGTCAAATAACGAACATGAACAAAAGTTCTATCCGTTAATTTATGTTCGTGAGCATTCGATTATGCATTCATTACCCGTTTATGTTTGTATATCGTATATTTGTTTTACACTTTAAATTTAGTTTACTTAAACAAAACAACACTTATAAAACATATTATTATGTATATTTTTAAAGATTTTATGTTTATTAGTCTATGTTCATGTATGTTCGTTAGTTTAATATCTTACTGAACGAACATGAACAACCTTAGTTTCTTAATAAACGAACACGAACAAAAAACTCATCCATTTAAGTGATCGTGTTCGTTTATTTGTCTTGTCAAATTTAAACGAACGAACATGAACAAAGCTCCATTCGAGTTCGCCCAATTCATTTACAACTCTACACTCCACCCATGCTCATAGATAATATGGGGTAGTGGGGCAGGGATTAGCTCAGTGCGATACCAGTATCAAAAAATAACTGAACTCAATGTACCAACAAAATCCTAGGCGAACTTTGTGTCCTAGATTTTATACCGGATGATATATGGTACCGCTACCAGTTTCGGCACCCGGTTGTTGTAAACCGATACGTCTATCCAATATTGTACCTTTATTGTATTATCTACATTTTATGCCTTGTCATTTGTAATTTTAACAAAGTTAACTACATACTTAAAAGTGTACGATTTAGAAAGATCATTATATGGGTTGGTTACTTTAGAAGATTTTTTTTTTCCTTCTTCTTTCTTCTTTCTCATAACATTTGACTTCTATGCAAAGGTTAATCGAACATCGAAGATGTTCCAATACAATAAATGTTACAAGGCTTTAAACGAATTGGACGAACGTGGATAAAGTTTTTATGTGTTCGTTCGTTTGAGTTTAACCAGACTAATGAACGAACATGAAAACTTAAACATATGAAACTTCTTGTCATGTTCGTTCGTTAAGAAAAAAAGGTTGTTCACATATGTTTATGTTCGTTTAATCTATACTACATATAATGTAAAAATGGTCAAAGGTGAAAGTGAAAAAGTGAAATGTTGAAATTGGTCAAAAGAGAGAGAAATATATAAAGCGCTTTCATATTCACACTTTTATTCTGTAACCTAAAACATACCATGTCTTTCTCACTAAACCAACAACAGCCGCCGCCGCCATCATAACCTTATCTCAGCCACCATCTGTCGAAATTGCCACTATCTTTCGATGGTTTAGGTAGTTTCATGTAGTCGGGGCTGGGTTTTTGTTATAGCCGCCGCTTACCACTGCTTGTTGTGCTGCCATCCGACACAATCACCACCTTTGTCACACCACATCCTCCGAAGCTACCATCAGCAACAACCACCACGAGTTAAATTTAATTTAAGTCTATGTTGAATTTGGTTTTTGATATTTGACAGGTAATTTTTGCTATTTTTCTTTTGGTTTTTTATATTTGATACAATGCTTAAATTTAATTTAAGGCTATGTTGAATTTAGTTAAGCATCTAAATACAGGGGCTTAATAAAGATTGTGTTTTTAGTCATTGGTTTTGAAATTTGTTTGTGGCTTTTTGAGGTTTTAAAAATGGCGTTTGGAAATTTAATCTTTTTGTTGATTGGTTATGTTAAAAAGGTTGTGGATGTTGCAAGGGTCACGTTACGAAGAAGGTTGTTGAGCCAAGGTAACGGTAGATTTTTTAGTTTTCTTTCAATGATTTTTGTTTTTGATTTTGATAATGGGTTTGAGTAATTTTAGTTTTGATTGATTGAATACTCAATTTTCAATAACCTTAGTCCCATTGAACATGAAAATAAGCTCTAAAACAGAAAAATAAGTCAAAAAGTGGGCTTATGAAGCAAGGTTTAATTATTATATTGACTGTGAAATTAATTTGCCATGGAAACACACATCACTTGTATTGGCACTTATTACAGTAACCTCGCCTCAAAATACTTGACATTACATGAATTAATTTGCTTATAGGTAGTAGTAGTCTTTGTAGGACACAAGTGAAAGAAAGAATGAATCGATCAAATGCTGGTGAATTTATTAGATTTTAAGAATTGTCCACTGCATGTGCCTTGTTTATAATATGAATCTCTTATAAATTTGTTGCTCGATCGATATGGAGAAGCATGTGTTATATGTGCCATACATGTTTAATTTGGTTCATACACCACCAAATACGTTGATAAGGCGAAAAATGAACCATTTTTAGGGGGTCATTTAAGCCCGAATTCGAATTTATTTGATTAAATATTGCCCTAAATCGTTTCTTTTGTGATTTTAGGTACTTTTGGAGTGAATTCTGGAAAAGGAAGTATTTTGGACGTTTTTGGAGCATAAAAGTGAAGAAAACTGCAAAATCTTAATTTTCCTTGCTGAGAATAGTACCTGACGGCGTCAAGAGCCGTCAAGAGTAAAAGTGGTGACGATCCAGAAGAAACGTGACGGCGCCGTCACGTGTTAACTTGTCAAAACTTGCGCGCGGAGTAGCTGATATTGTTTTGGTCATAACTTTTGCATACGAACTCGGATTTAGGTGATTAAGCCCACGCGAAGAAGACGAATAGATCTACAATTTGGTGAAAAAATGGTCGTGACGCCGTCAAGAGTAACGGGCTGACGCCGTCAAGATGGGCCGACAGAAAATTAGCCTATAAATATAACATCATAACTTCACTTTTTGGAAGCCCTAAACCCTAAGGTCGATTCCTGGGTTTAGGTAGGTGTTTTTCCAGCAACTTAGAGGGTTTCAATCACTCTATAAACATCATGTATTGGTTTGATGATTCTATCTCAATTATGTCTTTCATTATTATTGTTGATTGTCCTTCTTTGATTATGTTTTGTTAATTTACCTTGTGTCTACTTATGTGTATGTGAAACTTGTATATAATTGATTAGATCTTATTGATTCCTTGTTGATGTTTGTGTCTATCTTCATCAATTAGGGCGTGACACTTCGATAGATCTAATTGGTTTAGCTTATAATTCTTGATTCCTATTGTTTCTTGTTTGGTTGATTGTATTCAATGTTAAGCTTAAGAAAACTGGCAGACTTCCATAGGGTTACATGCTTGAACGTATTAAGAAACATGAACTGATGTGTACTAGGTTTTTATGGTTGTATTTAATGCATGAGCAAATTCTAGTGATCCCATGTTAGGAGCTTCTTAGCCGGCTCGACATAGGAGTGAAGTAGGAGCTTATAGGATTGGGGAAGTAAGTACGCCACCCTATGAATGGTATTAAGGAATACAACCCGTCAATTAAAACAAGGTGTGACAATTCAATAGGTAAAATTGGATAGCTAGCAAGGAGTAACATATCATAGGTAGACATGCTTCACATCCCTTGTAGAACCTTAGTTTACTTTTCTTGTTTATTAGTTTAATTAATAGCTTTTGGGTTAGTTGATTAACAACTAATTCCGCCCCTTCTTCCAATACCCGATATTTTTACCTGCTTTTCATAAAATATAAAAACATAAAAAGAATCATCATTCACCTTTAGACCTAGTTAGATTAATTTCAATCCTAACGACACTATTCCTGAGTTGAACGATCAATCCCCCGGTACTTGTCACTATACTATACTACAACGATCAGGTACACTGCCTGGTGGGGGTTGTAAACTTCTCGAGATCCCTCGAGAGGTAAAGCCTGGTGTGATTCCCACGTATCAAGTTTTTGGCGCCGCAGCCCGGGGAATAGTTATTGTTTAGGTTGAAATTTATTTTGATTAAGTCTACTCATTAGATTCCTTTTTAGTGAGATTTTTATTTTCTTTTTATTAGCTTTCTCGTAGTCTATTTTTTCTTTGTGTATTTGTTCGTAGAAACCTTTTCATTGACTCTTCCGTTCACCATTATGGAGAATGCGAATCCACCATACTACCGACCACGAAACCCATTCTACCCTAATGACATCTTGATGTTCAAACAATATCGAGATGAACCCATATATGATGCATGGACTTGTTTTAAAATTCTACTCCGAATAGTCCCTCATCATAGTTTCACTTTAGCAGCCCTAACCCAAACCTTTTACTATCGTGTCAACCGATGTGACCAAATGTGCATTGAGGATTTTGCCAATGGGGACTTTAGGGAATTAAATGCTGAAGAAGTATGGGATGCCATAGAAGATTGTGCCCAATATTATTATAGATTAGACAACCTGACAAACAACATAACAAATCAATTGACAACAAATTTGAAGGATCATGAAACAAGTTTGTTGGGGAATGAATATACTCATGTTGAGATACCTAGTTGGATGGCGCCCAATATCATAGTACAAAGCAAACACATAGGTAATCTAGATACAATGGAGGATGAGGTGGATAATCCAAGCCCACAAAGTACCCCACAAGTCCTACCATCATTTGAGGCACATACACCGCCCGTGACTTACCCGGAAGAAGTAGAAGAGACTATAGGAACCCCAATTGAGGTAGAACCCTTAGACCAAGCACCACTAGAGGATATAGGTTTGAATACTTGTAGTGATAACCTTACTCCTAGTTCTAGGGAATTTCCTAATGTTGATGAACCGGAACCTCAACCTTTACACAACTTCCCATCCTTAGATTTATTTCTAGGAGACAAAAGAGGAACCGACCCACCCATATCCGGGTAGTTTTAGGATGAAGGAAGCTATTCACTCACCCCCTTCACCTCATGTGGCATATTTCCACCCTAAGGGTGTGTATCGCTACTTTCACCCGCACTTAATCCTAAGTGTAGGGAAAATCTCCCCTATTTCCGTTAAATAAGGGTAGAGTCAGGCTCGTGACTCGAACAAAAACAAGCGCTTCTTGGGAGGCAACCCATGTTTTTAATTGTTTGATGTTTTTATTTTATTTGTTTGTTTGTGTCATATATGCTTAATCATATTTGTTTAATTTTCATGTTTCGAATAATTTGTGAAAATGCTTTATTTTGTTTTTAATCTCGTCTTAATTGCATATAAATGTATTTTACAAAAAGATAAGTGTAGGGAAATTTATATCTTGTTAAAAAGAACTAAATTCGAACATGAAAACTTCACAATTCATGATTAGCATATATTTTATCTTGTTTGTGTGTCAATAATTGTGGATATGTTTTATGAGTTCCTATTTGTAATTCATTCCACAAGTATCCTATCCTTTTGTTGCTTTGTCTTGTTACTGTTTCTAAGTCTGGAATTACATCTAGTTGTGATCTTTGTTCGGTTTGATGCTTGGGTTTTTGTGTTTGTTGATTGCAGGACAAGAAGATGATTTATATTTCTGAAGGGAAGCTTTCAACGTTCATCTTCTTGGAGGTAGATTTAACCATGTTGTCACATTATCCACGGTGAACGAATCAGGGGAGTATTAGTTTCTTTCATTCATATTTATTTTTACTTTTACATCTTTTATCTAGAACATTGGGGACAATGTTTGGTTTAAGTGTAGGGAGGGTATATTAGAAACTATTACTTCACTTGGTTTTTGTTTTGTTTGATAGTAAATGTGTAATAAAATTGAGAGAAATATTTGTTAGGGCAATTTTAGTACCAAATTTAAAATTTTTTGCAACATGTAGGAGTGAAACTTTAGTCTTAATAAGCGTCTCATGGATAGGAGTTGTATGACTAGCACAAAAAACCATACCACTCAAAAATTTCCACCCCAAATATGTGAGGTTCGCCCTTAGATCTTTAGGAAAAAGCATTCATTGTTGGTGCTTATGAGTGTACCGGTAGTATCTAGATTCTAGAACTTGTGATAGCGATGCATCCCGAGACCGCTAGTGAGACTACATTCGTGTAGTTAGGATTTACTACATGATAAGAGGAATTAGGATAACCCTTGTTCTACACCTGTAATATAATTACTTGACTTCATAGGTCAAGTAATTCTCCCACACCTTTGCGTTGTACTCATTTTTAGTACACGATACCCCTAGTACACCCCTCCGAGCCTATCTTTTCATTTCTAACTTTAAGCATCTTACTTAAAGGAAGAATTTGTTTACAATCCACCCCAAATGTGCAACCAAATCGCCTTAGCCTTCCTTGTATGCACTTATCTTTAGTGCATTATTGTTAATTGTTTAAACCCTTTGTTAGTTGTCTAATTGATTACATGGTTGCTAAGTCGAGTCGTATCTTGTACACATTGTTTTGGGACAATTGGGACTCATGGGTAAAGTACTTGTGTTATAGAATAATGGGGAAGAACATCATATATTACCCCCATATGTGCGTTAATATTTAAAAGTACTCCAAGTGTTTTGATTATCTTGATTCGAGTCATTAGAATGGTTGATTGTAAAGTATGTAAAAGCTCAAGTGTAGGGAGGAAGCGAGCTCCCTTTAATGTATTATTTTGGATGATAGAGTAAAAGTGTATGCAAATATATATATATATATATATATATATATATATATATATATATATATATATATATATATATATATATATATATATATATAGATAGATAGATAGATATAGAGAGAGAGAGAGAGAGAGAGAGAGAGAGAGAGAGAGAGAGAGAGAAAGGAAAGTGAAAAACATACGGGCTACCATCCGTTTCTTTTATTTATGTTTAAGTCAAATAGTGTCTTGAAAATCAAAAAAGAGTTGTGGTTAGTTTAAGTTGAGTCGAGTCTTGGCTTAACAACGCCTCATTGTACATGTAGTTAACTAAGACAATTGACTTGCCACCAGTAAAATCTCCGTTTATCCAACAAAACCATGTTTTCTATATCCCTTACACCTAACGTTATAACCCTTTAAAATACCTCTTTGATAGTTTATCCTAGGTGCTTACGCAATGTGGTAGAGGTTTGATCCTTTCCCAAGCCTATGGTAATCTATTTGCTATGACAGGTAGAGAGTGATATTTCTCCATTTCCAATTATGACATATAAATTTACAATACCCGAGAGATGAGAGTATCCAAATATTTAATGTGAGGTGCTAGTGTATAATTTCCGTGCTTGTTTTGACTAAGGTGGAATGATCATTTGTTGCAATTACTTTTATATTAGTGTTAAATGACCCCTAACTTGTATTTTGATTGGTGGAAAAGCTCATTTGCTTGAGGACAAGCAAATCCCAAGTGTAGGGATATATGATAAGGCGAAAAATGAATCATTTTTAGGGGGTCATTTAAGCCCGAATTCGAATTTATTTGATCAAATATTGCCCTAAATCGTTTCTTTTGTGATTTTAGGTACTTTTGGAGTGAATTCTGGAAAAGGAAGCATTTTGGACGTTTTTGGAGCATAAAAGTGAAGAAAATGGCAAAGTCTTAATTTTCCTTGCTGGGAACAGTACCTGACGGCGTCAAGAGCATTTTGATGATGCCGTCAAGAGTAAAAGTGGTGACGATCCAGAAGAAACGTAATGGCGTCACCCAAGGCCGTCACGTGTTAACTTGTCAAAATTTGCGCGCGGAGTAGCTGATATTGTTTTGGTCATAATTTTTGCATACGAACTCGGATTTAGGCGATTCAAAAGCCCACGCGAAGAGGACGAATAGATCTATAATTTGGTGAAAAAATGGTCGTGACGCCGTCAAGAGTAACGGGCTGACGCCGCCAAGATGGGCCGACAGAAAATTAGCCTATAAATATAACATCATAACTTCACTTTTTGGAAGCCCTAAACCCTAAGGTCGATTCCTGGGTTTAGGTAGGTATTTTTCCAGCAACTTAGAGGGTTTCAATCACTCCATAAATATCATGTATTGGTTTGATGATTCTATCTCAATTATGTCTTTCATTATTATTGTTGATTGTCCTTCTTTGATTATGTTTTGTTAATTTACCTTGTGTCTACTTATGTGTATGTGAAACTTGTATATAATTGATTAGAGCTTATTGATTCCTTGTTGATGTTTGTGTCTATCTTCATCAATTAGGGCGTGACACTTCGATAGATCTAATTGGTTTAGCTTATAATTCTTGATTCCTATTATCTCTTGTTTGGTTGATTGTATTCAATGTTAGGCTTAAGAAAACTGGAAGACTTCCATAGGGTAACATGCTTGAACGTCTTAAGAAACATGAACCGATGTGTACTAGGTTTTTATGGTTGTATTTAATGCATGAGCGAATTCTAGTGATCCCATGTTAGGAGCTTCTTAGCCGGCTCGACATAGGAATGAAGTAGGAGCTTATAGGATTGGGGACGTAAGTACGCCACCCCATGAATGGTATTAAGGAATACAACCCGTCAATTAAAACAAGGTGTGACAATTCAATAGGTAGAATTGGATAGCTAGCAAGGAATAACATATCATAGGTGGACATGCTTCACATCCCTTGTAGAACCTTAGTTTACTTTTCTTGTTTATTAGTAGCTTTTGGGTTAGTTGATTAACAACTAATTCCGCCCCTTCTTCCAATACCCGAGATTTTTACCTGCTTTTCATAAAATATAAAAACATAAAAAGAATCATCCTTCACCTTTAGACCTAGTTAGATTAATTTCAATCCTAACGACACTATTCCTGAGTTGAACGATCAATCCCCCGGTACTTGTCACTATACTATACTACAACGATCAGGTACACTGCCTGGTGGGGGTTGTAAGCTTCTCGAGATCCCTCGAGAGGTAAAGCCTGGTGCGATTCCCACGTATCATACGTGTATTCAACTTTTCGTTTATGTTTTCTTCTTTAAGATTTGTATCATGATCATGTGAGTAGGAGATCTCAGGCAACCAGTTTCTGTTATTAGATCTTCCAACCTTTGGTTATGCTGGAGAGTGGGGAGTTCAGACTTCTCCCCCGGGCATGATCTTCCAACCTTACTTTCATTTAGCGTTGGCTGCCATGGCCCAAACGAAATTCAAAAGCTTGTTGTCATTAGCAAGCAAACAGCATCCTTAGGTGTTATATTAGTATGGCAAGACGTTTTTCAAGGAGACGAGATAGTTGAACATGTACGGTTTCACCTTAAGTTGTATGGGTATATACATGATGAACCAAGCTGTTGAAAGGTTGGAGGTGGTTCAGCCTGGTGTGAGAGAAAACATAGAGATAGTTTGAAGCTCAACTGAAGGCTTCTGCACAGGCTGCTAAAGTCCATATGGACGGTATTGGTAGCATGAGTTTGAAACAAGTTAATTCAACTCCATGCACAACAGAACAGTTTGCTATTCAAGCCTATACCGGGCAGAATGCAAGATGGTCATCAAGTATATAGGTTTGGAAAAGGAATGCAAGATGCTCATTTGTAAGTAAGTAACCCCTCGCTTTTTTCGTTTCAGTTGACTAAGCTAGGCTACTCATTTGCGCTTACTTATCATTCGCTCTTGCGAGATTTTGTGCAGATTGATTGTTGACCCGCCAACTCAAAGCGTAATAGGTTTATTTACACACCCACAAGGCCATAATGGGTTATATACAAGGGTCTTTGATTTTCAACGCAGTCCAAACTTTGATCTGTCTCGGATCACCACAACTGATGCATTTCAGTTGGTTGGAAATTTCTTCTACTTATTTGTCATAAGCACAGTCCTAGGAGCTGGTGTAAGTCTACATGTGTATATTTCCATGTGTAATGAGCATTTTATATACTATATATCTTCAAATACGTGTTCATGTGATTATTTCTTGAATGCTTCTCAATTTGTTTCATTAAAAATTCTGACTTGACATGTGATGCCTGCTCTTTGCAGTGTAGAATACGAGGCCGATAGAAACAAGAGGTGTGTTATGATTTTGTTTCACCAGCTTGTTTGTTTCACATCAGTCTTCATCGGTAGTTGACTTTTATAGTAAGTTGTGTAAGTGTATGGAAGTGTTGTGCTATAGGTACCCTATGTACTATTTTATTGTTAGATTGGTTATTTGATGCATGTTTAGGTAAAAGAATTTTTGGTACTGTTCTTTAGTGGTATTAATGAATTTGAGGTGGTCAATCTGATGAAGAATGAAAAAATGCTACTATTTACATTATAGGTGCACGTTTTCGAGAGGACAAGTTAAAGTACTTCTTTAGTCCTTTATATGACAAGTCCTTTCGAAGGACACCATTATTTTTGGTAGCGTTCGCCGAAAATCAGAACTCAATATTATGTGTAAGGGGATTTTGTCTCAATGGCTTCTTCTCTTGTATTGGTCATGTGCCCTGCATCTATTCCAGTTTCTCCAAACGTTTGAAATCCGTATGTTTTCATACATGTGTGACATGCAGTTGTTTAATTTGTTACACATCAACATCAAACATCGAACATCTTACACTTTCGTATGTATATTTTCTTTGATAACTAAAATTCCGTTATACAAAGGGCTTTGGAGTCACCTGCTATATTTTGCTAAAGTTTAAGGGGTCCTGGCCCATCTTAAGGATTTACTTTATCAATTATTGAAGCCATTGTATAAAAATGAGCACTTTGTTGATAAAGGCACATTAACTATATGTAACCCACATAGTTTTTCTGCAATTGTATACTAACTTTAGTGTCTTTTTTTTTTTCTTTGCGTTTTTGCAGGTACAATATTGTAGGCCAGGTACTCAAAAACCATATATCTTGTGTTTCATAGTCATTTTGATGTCCAATATGAATAAATTCTTCAGACGAATCATATTAAAAAAAAAAAACCTTGCATCTCTGCAGTGGGCTGTAACTACGAGTGTAAACTTTTCACTTGCACAGTTGATTGGAGTGATCATTCTTTTAAACACAAGTGGCAAAAACGGAGGTGGTTATGTGGCGTCTAAATATTTGGTTCTTGCTATTCATGTGTAGCTCTGGAGTTAATAGAACATTTGCGGGCAATGGGTGAAACTAATGCTTTTGTAAATAGAGTCAAAGTAATAATAGTTCTTTTCTTTTATTTATATACTATTTTGTAGTCAGTCTTGTTAAAGCTCATCTTTTATTTACATCTGTGTATTTTAACCTTTTGTATGAATGGCTATAGTTCCTGAAAAGGGATAGAGCTCTAGCCACAACAGCTGTTTACGAGTCGATGTTTGCAGCAGAAGATGGTACCATCCCTGCAACTTTTCAGGTGATCTTTAATGATCCTTAGTGATATTTTTTAAATGGTCAAGATATTATAATTACAGGTAGAGGTGGCATAGACGCATAGCGGATGGTATGGGCGTGTTGGGTGATGGGTTAAAATAGGTAGTTTTTGGTACATGGCAAAATGGGTCGGGTTGGGTTGACCGCAAACACTTTTGGTCCATCTTTTGTTTTTCAAGACTATAGTTTGTCAAAGTTGATTACAGTAATTAAATTATTCCAATAATAATCTAATTACTTAATAAATAGGAAATTGTATGCAATACAAATACACTTTAATGACTTTCATCCATTTGACCCGTTCCCTTTGTAAATGTTTATTTATGCAATTATTCTCCGATTGCTTTGGTAAAAAAAAAAAAAAATCAATTATCCACACAGCTTACATAGTCTTAGTTTTAGTCCAAGGTTTAAGTTTAATTGGATCTGTGAATCCGGGACTGTTAATTTTTACTTATATTGCAAGAAAGATTCAAGCTTTAGGCATTCATCTACGCACTGTAACATGTATATGAAAGTTGTTTTGGCTTTTCATATTACTGGGATACCATGTAGAGCAGCAATGGTTACTAACACGTGATGTTTTTGGGACAGGTGATATACATGACTGGGTGGAGGGAACAAGACCCTTAGCAGAAGGCCAAACCGAGGGGGGGGGGATCTGCTACTGTATCATTAAAGTAAGATTCAAGTTTAGTAGAAAAGGTATCTATTATGAGTCCGAGATATTGTAATCTTTGAAATATCAAGTGATGGATCCAGGAAAGGATTCAAGGGATTCCCAAAAAATACATAAAAGAAACATGATACTTTATGTGTGTATTCATTAACGACTGAAATATTCAATGATAATTTTGTATTATTTATAACAAACCTTTCATTATTTCTGCTTGCAACCACGAGCACAAAGTTTATATAATTTTCATTTTCGTCACCATTTATTTTTAAGATAATGGTGTTTCATACACCATCATCATCACGAGCACAAAGTTTGGCTGTATTAAGGTTAAAAACAAAGCTCAAGGCAAATAATTTAGTATGTCTTTTTTTATGCTTGTTGATACTAAAAGAACTCGTTTGAGTTCCAAATAGGTCATTGAAAAGAAAACTTGCTGCCTTTATATAGTGAGGGGTGTGTTGGCAATACAAGTTGAGATCGGTGTTATATTGCTCTCGATTGTCACATCAACCGTTGAATGTTATACGAATCACTTACAATAATATCGCATATCGTTATTTGTCTGCCGCTAGAAATGTTCGTTGCTATGCACGGGTACTCGCCTAGTATGTTAAACGAACATAAATGAACAAGCATTAATGGACGTATATGAACAAGCATAAAATAATCAACAAATATATATAACATTTCTTTTATGGTGTGTTCATTTGTTTAGTATGCCTAATTGCCTATTGTACTAAAAGTATAATATAACATACCGTAAGCGGATGCTCATGTTCACCAATGTAAAATCGAACATGCACAAATAAAGATATATAACTAAACAACATGAACACTAACGAATGTATGATCAAACATTCACGAACGTAAGTGAACGAAAAATACTTGTGTTCATGTTCATTCATTAGAAAAAAAAAAAAAAAAAAAAAATCCGATCATAAACGAGATTCTTATCGAATGGTTGATGAAATGTTCATTTAACGCACGTTTGTCTACAACTATAAATATTACCTTTCATGTAGCTGTGACCATGTCCATGACTTAATGTATATTTTCTTATAGCGTTGATCGTTTAAAATAATATTGTGCTTTAAATGTTTACCGATTATAGTACAGAGTAACTTGTTACAAAAGTCATCATTAATAGCGGCATACGGGAACCCTTTCACTATTATCGAAACATGAAGGTGCGTAAGAGGGTGGGGGGGGTTGTTTAGCTAGAAAGGGCAAGAAATCTATGTCAGACATAATAAACAAGTGTCTCGATCAATATATAGTTCAAAAGAAAACTAAACCCTTTAACTTATAGGAAAAAAGAGCATGAAATTCGTTTGAATCCATATTAAATTTCCAAATCACCTATTTTCTTAAAAGAATATCGAGTACCAAAACTGTATAAGAAACCAGTAATCAAATTAAAATGCGCATCCGTAAGCTTTCAGCCAAAAATACTTACAACACACAATAGGCTATGTTTGGTGCAGAGCTTTTTGAGGCAATGAGTGGTGAGCAATAAGCCTTTTGATTTTTAGTGTTCGTTTGAGAAAAAAAACGGTAAGCTTTGCTATTTTTTAAGAAGTTCATTTTTTCAATGTTTTTTTAAGAAACTGTGAGCGAGTCGGGCTACAGCCTAGCTCACTATATCCCACTATAACAAATCACCAAATTCTCCAAAGGACCGAATATAAATCTTACCATAACCATTGCACCCAACCACTATAAAATTTAGGGTTTACATTTTTACACTCATATCTTCAAACCCTAACAATGGCGGCTAACGACGGCGCTCCACCACCACTCTCAACCCTAACCATAACCGACACAACCGTCACCCAATCCGCCTTCTCCCAACGCGTCCCAATCAAATCAATCCTCTCCCGCCCCGACGGCGGGGCCGGATTAGCCGGCCAAACCCTAAAAGTAGGCGGATGGGTCAAAAAAGGGCGGGAACAAGGGAAAGGAACATTCGCTTTCATAGAACTAAACGATGGATCATGTCCAGCTAACTTACAGCTGATGATATATTCAGATGTGGGGGAATTGAGTGATTATACGCCTACTGGTACTAGTTTGCATGTGGAAGGTGTGCTGCAAATGCCACCTGCTGATAAGCAGGGGAAGCAGAGTATTGAATTGAGAGTTGTGAGGGTTTTGGAGTGTGGGAAATGTGACGCGGGGAAGTATCCGTTGCCGAAAACTAAGCTTACGCTTGAGTTTTTGAGGGATTATGTTCATTTGAGGCCTAGGACCAACACTGTGAGTTTTATTGGCTTATTGTATTTATCGTGTTTATTGAGACTTGATACATTAGATAGATAAATGAGTAGCGAAAACGAGGGTTGCACTTGAGTAGTCGAGCGATTATTGTTTGTTTTAGTTCTAGGACTAACGGCTATAAGTTGGATTTTGTGTAAGTTAATAAAATGATAAATGATTCGTAGGCGTACATTAAGTGCTAAATTAACTGGATGTAATGAGGAGTGAGAAAAATGTGTGATAAATAGTGTAGGTTTGTATTTAGGTCTATTAATTAGGCCCTTGTTGCGTTAATTTAGTTAATATGTTGTGATGTGATAATTGTCTATCTGTTTACTGAGTTTTGATTAGGGATGACCTTTTTGGAGTGTTAGGCTTATAGCGTTTGTTCGGCAATGATCGTTTAGCTTTTCGATTTTGTTTAAATGCTTCTTTTAGCGTTTAGCTTAATGTCATTTCACATTTTATAATCACATGTTACCAAACGCTTGTATAAAACAAATAGCTGTTCCTTTGTCTGCCAAACATAGGGCCGGTAAGTATGGGTTGCTGGATATAAGGGAACTGTTTTTGGGAAGTTTGTTTGTATGAAATAGTTTACATTGTATTATGTGATAGGGCATCTCTTTATTGCGGTTTATTGCATTATTTTGTTAGTTTACGATTGTGTGTATTTGTTTAATGAGACTTGGGTACGTTAGATGAGTATGTGGTCTGATTTATGGAAATATGGTTAGTTCCATAATTATGTTGATAGACAGTTTTGAGATTGTGTTTGGGATTGTATTTGTTTTTTTGAGGGGCAGATAATTAGTTTATGTGTAATGCCTGTTGAGTACTATTGAATTTTAGTGTTAATTACTTTAATAAGAAAGTTTGTCTTAGATTGATAATTGGATGTTATTAGTTTGATATAGCGGAGAAGTGATTTTAGGTGCGATGGAAGAAAATTGTTATGATTGTTTGCATGTATTGGGGGGGAAGTAAGTAGATAAGTAGTTTGATGTGTTTGGACCATTTAAACTTGCTTATTATGGAGAAAAATAAGCCGTTTTGGTAAGGTCAGGACATGTTTGCTGAATTTTGTATTTTAACTGCGTATCTGATTATTGAGGTTTTATAAATTGGATACGTTTTTGTGGCTGGATTTAAGGAAATTGATTATGGTTAGTTGCACAACTGAAGGTGAAGAAACTGTTCGGGATTTTTTGCTTGTTAAAGTAGATAAGCAATTTGGAGTGTTTGGGTAATTTAAGCTGCTTCTGCTTATTTGGTTTTTGAGGTGCAAAATAAGTAGTTATTTATAGTTATTTTATGACTTGGTGCTGTTTGTCGAGATTGTTGAACTGTGCTGTTGATATGGTAGATAAATTGTTTCATATGTTTGGAAAGAAGTAAACTGCTAATGATTATCTACATACTTTCGGGTGAAATAAGCAGTTTTGGGGTTGCTTATTTATTCGAGGGTGTTTGGGACTGCTTTAATTTTTTCTGGTTATGAGCTTCAATCTAAACCAGATAATTAGTTTGAAGTGTTTGGTTTATTCAAACTGCTGTTTTTATCTGTTTACATTTACTTGGGAGCATGCTAAGCAGTTTTCAACTAGCAAGATTTTTGGTTTTATTGTTTTTTTAAACACAATTTACAAGATTTATATACTATTTCTTGAAGTGAAAAAAAAGTTGCAGATTACGTTTGGGATTGCTTATCTTTTTGAACAGATAAGCAGTTTGGACTGTTTGGATAATCGAAACTTGCTTTTGCTTATTTGGTTTTCCAAGGGGGGGAAATAAGTAGATTTTGCTACTAGACGTAGCTTTTTTATTGTTCTCTATCTTGTAGGGTTTTTTGACATTGTACAAAATAAGCAAATCTACACACTATATCCTGACGTGCTTAGGTTTAAGCTGATCTAAACAGAAAAATAAGCAATCCAAACACCCTATAAATTAGTACTTCGGGGTCCGCTTATGTATTTTTGGAGTTGCATATTACCTTATCAAAACTGGCTCATATGGTATTTTATCTCTCAAATCATAAAAGCAAGCAGAATCTCCAAACAATTGAAATGTTGCTTAATTAATTATTTTGTTTTACACCATAAACAATCCCAAACATCACTTAATCGTATAGCTGATTTTTTTCCCCCAAGTATAACTCTTTTAGTTGGTAATTAATTTTAAATAGTTATGCTCATGCTAGCTAACCTTTTTAGTTTCTAAAAACCATTTTGTCCAGTTTGGTGTGAAATGCTGTTATGTGATTGAATTCTAAAAGAATATATTTTATACAGTAAGTTGTTGTTGTTAAGGGATTACTGATCATACATTTTTTGGTTATTGTTTCAGATTTCTGCTATTGCACGTATTCGCAACGAATTGGCATACGCCACTCACACCTTTTTCCATGATAATGGGTTTCTTTACGTGCATACTCCAATTGTCACCACCAGTGACTGTGAAGGTGCTGGAGAGATGTTTCAGGTCACAACTCTAATAAATGATGCAGAGAAATTGGAAAAGGAGTTGATCAAGAATCCTCCTCCATCACAAGAAGATGTGGATGTGGCTAAGAATGTTGTAAAGGACAAGGGTGAGATAGTTGCAAAGTTAAAAGCTGATAAAGCTGGTAAACCTGCAATAACAGCTGCTGTTGCGGAACTCAACAAAGCAAAAGAGAGTCTTTCAAAGCTTGAAGAGAGGTTCAATCAGAAACCTGGTATTCCAAAGAAAGATGGGAAGATCGACTATGGTCAAGATTTCTTTGCTCGCCAGGCGTTTCTTACTGTGTCTGGTCAACTTCAAGTTGAGACGTATGCTTGTGCACTCAGTAGTGTTTACACTTTTGGTCCTACTTTTAGAGCTGAACACTCTCATACATCACGACATCTAGCAGAGTTTTGGATGGTTGAACCCGAAATAGCATTTGCCGATATTGAGGTACAGTGTATGAGATTACGTAATACACTTCTTTATTGTTTGGACATTGATGATGATTTCTGTTACATATGGAAAATGAATAATTAATGATGGGCGATGGCTTCTTTTTTTTTTTTTTTTTTTTTTTTTTTTTTTTTTTTTTTTTTTTTTTTTTTAAGTCCTCATTATTGGTAACAACCATTTAGATCTTCACAAAGCATTTCATGATCTTGATCATGAAATCTGTTGTCACTTTGAGCACACACTGATGCTTATCTTAACCTTACTGAATACGTATTTAAAACACTTATGCAGGATGATATGAAGTGTGCAGAGGCATATGTTAGGTTTCTGTGTCAATGGTTACTTGACAACTGTCTTGATGACATGGAATTTATGGTTAAGAACTTTGATGAAAATGCTATTAAGCGGCTACAAATGGTTGCTTCAACCAACTTTGTGCGTCTTTCATACACAGAAGCGGTAGCAATTCTTGAGGAAGTTGTTGCTAAAGGCCACAAGTTTGAGAACCATGTAGAATGGGGGGTTGATCTCGCATCTGAACATGAGAAGTATAGTTTTTTATATCTCTGGTACCACATTTATATATTTGCTGTACGCCTGTACCATCTGTGATCACTAAATTTTGCATTTTGCATTTTGCATTGTTTAGATACTTGACAGAGATAAAGTTCAAGTCTCCTGTGATCGTATACAACTATCCTAAAGATATTAAAGCTTTTTACATGAAACTTAACGAGGACAAGAAAACAGTAGCTGCAATGGATGTTCTTGTGCCAAAGGTAGGGTTTTCTCCTGAATTTGTTAAAGGTTGCTTTTCATAACAATTTTTGATTTTTAGATATCATATTGCAGACCTGTGTACATTATGCAACACTGTTGTACACTAATATTCTGTGTTTTTCGATAGGTGGGTGAACTTATTGGTGGGAGCCAAAGGGAGGAGAATTATGAAGTCATCAAAGAAAGGTATTAGATACACACACTACCTGTCTTAAATATACACACTATCTGTTGCTTTACCAATTTGACCTTTTAGAGATAAAACTAAACCTGGTTCACCCATTCACCACGAGGTTCTTTTTTGCCACCTATATTTGTGGAGACAAAACGATAAAGTAGTGGGGTTCCTAATGAACATGAGACCTGTGATAGATCTTTCATGGAGATAATAAACGTTAAATGTGGATGCTTAGAACATGATTTTATTCAATGGATATGCAGGATTCTTGAGATGGGGCTGCCACTTGAGCCATATGAGTGGTACCTGGACTTGCGTCGCTATGGGACTGTAAAGCATAGTGGATTCGGTCTGGGATTTGAGAGGATGATTCTTTTTGCAACAGGAATTGACAACATCAGGGATGTAATCCCCTTTCCCAGGTTTCCAGGAAGAGCAGATCTTTAAGATGGTACATGGGACGATACAAATAACAGATCAGATCATATCATTCCTTTTGCTTTATTGACTATTAGCATGATAGTGTTTTTATTGCTAAACCAATTTGGATGCATATTATGTAAGATTTTGTTGCTTCTTGCTTTCTAAATCTACTGTTGGTGATGTTTATAACACACGCAAGCTTTTGTTGTTTCTTGCTTCTTTAATTTACTGTTGGTATGCTCTAACGATTTTTCACTTCCTAACTGTGATGAATTATAAACTGGCCAAGACTAAAGTATTAAGCAGCACCAAGTATAAGTTCTAAGGAAAAACATGATCTTCATTATGGTCAAAAATCACAACATACATAGTTGGTACTTTAGAAGTCATATATGTTTGCTCAAAAAAGAAGTCATATACGGGGTCTACCAAATCAAGCAGGATTGTAGTAGTTAAGGTCAATAGTGCTATTATGACCATCCAGCGCTAGCTCAGTCATAGCAGCACCTGTTGCTGGGACTAAATGGGACACCCCAGCAACCTTGTCTCCTAGCTACACTGCAACTTTTATCCCAGCAACCTTATGGTCCCTTCTGAGCTATGGCAGTTTGGTGTTTGCATAGTTTTAGTTCGGATCCATGAGTATGGAAATGTAATCAGCAATATGCAGCGTGAATAGGTTTCGGTTATGTTTTCTTTGTATGGCCATGATGGCTTAGCTATGTAGTTCTATATGTCTTGTTATTTGTTTGTGCCTGCTTGTTTGGGGTCTTGGTCATGTCAATCCTCAAGCATTGCAAGCATGTTTGTACAGATGTTTTTTCAAGTAATATATTTTCACCTATTCACCCCAAAAAAAACTTTTATCAAGTAAAACTCACATAGAAATACAAACATAACAAAAAATGGCGTTCAAATATTTTCTCCAACTTTTAAATGAAAAACTGTAACATGTAGTTTTTATGAAAACCACTGTCGCCATGTGAAGTGCAAGGAAGCTGCCAGCTTTGCCTGATGCGGTGCATGCTATGGATGATCTCTCAATAAGTGTTATTGTGCCGCCTTATTAAGTTGTGGCATTTAAACTCTTGCGATTAATGTAATAATCGAGGGGTCCTAATAAAAGGTATATCAAAGTCTGAGAACCGGAGCTTTAATAGATAGATCAGCTCCTTGAACATGATTCTGTAACCAATGACAATAATTCCACTCGCAGTTAAGCATTGCATAGTCTTTCTTTCCCTGGATACCAACTCTAGATCTTTGTGTCTTATTATAAATCTGAAAATTGATTAATGTATTATTTTGTATAGTTTATGGTTCCGAAGGTAAAGTTGACATGTTAGAGTTGACATTTATAGATCAAGCTTTGTTATTGGTCTAGTTACTGTAGTACTTAATTCTTTAGAAAGCTGATTGCATCATCTTTGAATATTGATTATACTGACAACAATAATCATTTCAAGTTGATATTAGTTTTTGTAATCTTTATTTAGTCCAGGTGATCTTTAGGTGGATGTTCGTGTTTTGTCAACATGGTTCTTTTTTAAATTAATCACAGCAGCCAGGTAGTCTGTTCCCACCTCAATTTTACAGTTATCTTAATGAAATGCATGCCCGCACTTTAATTTCTTCACTGAGACGATTAAAAAACACACGGATATGATGTTATCCCCTCTGAAAGGCTAATACAACTGTGTCATATATAATTGACTGGGGAGAAGTAAAAGATCATTGCAAAAGTCTGACAGCTATTTCGAATATAAATTTCCAATCATTTCACTGGGGAGAAGTAAAAGATCATTGCAACATCTCCCCATGTCTTTACTTGTCCTTTACATATGCTCCATTACTCTTATTTCTGTCTTAGCTAAAAGAGAGGCTGCTGAATCAATGTGCATTGAGAGGGAGCGAAAAGCACTCCAATTTTAAAAATGGGTTTGTGGCTGATTATGGCGTATTTTCTTCTTGGCAGACAAACTCACAAGATTGCTGCTTATGGAGAGGTGTAGGCTGCAGCAACAGAACTAATCTTCATGGTTATCGGACAGATGTTCGTATTCCTTTGAGAGTTGGATTTAGTGGTGGCATCAACTATTCGCTGCTAGAATTGGACGAGTTGGAACACTTGGATTCCAGTTTTAATGGGTTCCCCCGGATTCCTCAAATTTATGCACTGTGCCAGATTTGATGTATGGGGATCAACTTTACGTTGATTTAAGCTTTAATAAATTTTCCGGACCATTACCTTTGTTTCCTTCCAACACTCAAAATTTAGTTCTAAACAATAATACGTTTTCAGGATCTATTTCAGTCTTGAGGAATCTTACAGACACATTCAATATTGATCTTTCAAATAACCAGTTATCAGGTGAGCTTCCCGATTTCTTGATGAACTTCACACGACTCTTATATCTTAACCTTGAAAATAATAATTTTTTGGGAGAATCCCCATATCGATGGGATACTTATTGAATGATATGTTGAGCATGTGCCACAATAGCCTAACTGGAGAACTTCCTTAAAGAATTGGGCCAGACTAAAGTTTCTTGATCTTGGAGAAAATAACTTATCTGGGTCGCATACCTGCTTGGATTGGGAATAGCCTGTCAGAGTTGCGCGTGCTTAGTTTACCATCTAATCGGTTCCATGGTAGCCTGCCTACTAGCATCTGCACGCTTTCCAAGATGCAGATCTTGGACATCTCTTCCAACAATTTATATGGAACCATACCTAGGTCATATTTTCTCTATGTTTATCATAACCGAAATACTTATGCTTTTGTGTATCTTGCACGGTTGCACCAGTAATCAACTTAATGATACTTGAACTGAAAATAATGGTAACTTGGGTTCCAAACCTCTCGGATGCTAATCGCTACTACAAATTTGAAAGGCTAACCAAATCATCCCCCAAGCATGTTTTGTTTCTGACCATTTTTATGTGGGGCATCAACATTTATAAGTATGCAATGTTCTGTTTCTGACCATAGATACATATTATGTGAAGTTTTATGGCTGCTTGCTTCTTTAATATACCCGTGTTGGTGATGTTAAAAGACCTTTTTACTCCTAACTGTCACAAGTACTAACTTGCCCGAAACTGAATCATAAACTGGCACAAATACTTTTTAGGAATTACGATGACTACAAGAGATCACAATATAACGGTTACATGTCATACTTATTTGTAGCAAATCTAGTAGGAGTGAAACAATTAAGGTCGACAACGCTAGCATGACCATCCAACACAAGTTCAGCCATAGCAGCACCTGTTGCTGGACCAAATAAGATGCCCCAACAACCATGTCCACTAGCCACATAACATTTGTTCATTCCAGGAACTTCCCCAATGATTGGTAATCCATCATCGGTGCAAGGCATGTAGCAAGCCTGCTCTGTTGTCACCCTCGCGTTGGCTTCTTTGAGATGGCTTGATACGATGCCTGCTACTTTCTTAAGTACTTGTGTGGATTCTGGATCAGGGTAGACCAGCTCTGGTCCATCTGGGATCTCGGCTTCAACAGATGGTCCGCATATATAAACCTCCCCTGCAGTCACATATGCATTGTTAGTAAGAAATGATATGCACTATTATCACTAAAACATAATTTGGATATGCTAACTTATACAAGTATATATATATTTTTTCCGCTAAGTTATAACTTATGTAGTAACACACTACGTTAATGAATATAACTATTTGTTATGGTTTAAATCATTCTCTTTGATAAATGATTGCAAAATTAGTGTGTTGATAGTGGATTACCTGTAGGACGCGGATATACTTCAGGGTCAATTGGATCCGCTCCTTGGACGGGATAGTATGTACCAAAGAGCGCATGAGCAGTAATCGCATCAGCATCTTTAGGTTCCAATATTACGCTGTGCACCTTCTTACCATACACCCTAAATTTATCTAACACCTCCGACAGCTTACTAGTCCACGGTCCAAGAGCCAAAACCACCGCATCACCACTGATAACACCAACGCTGTCCACATTCACCGCCACACCATCTCCCTCCACGGCCACATTCTCGACTTTTCCAATTTCAACTTTTACACCATACTCCGCCACTGCCTTCGCCAATAAAGCACGTGTGAATAACTGCGGGTGAATTTGCGCTGTTGTCTCTGTTGTACCTGTAGAATAATAAAATTTCAGTATACCGTATATTTATCATTGATAAGATATTAAAAGACTCGACCAAAATGTACTAAATGCATAATTGTCTAATCATACCAATTATTTCCCCGGGTTTAACTCCACCGTCTACCCAAGGCGGAAGAATATTACTATTATTAGACATTTGTTCAGATTCATCAATGTTGACCGTGACAGCAGTTAGTGGACGGTAACCATAAGATTGTGATCCATCAAGTTCTTCAGCTAGTGAACGATGGAGATCAAAGCTGGTACGTGCTAAAGACGAGAGAGGTCCATCATCACACATGTGAAGTGCAAGGAAGCCGCCAGCTTTGCCTGATGCTGCGCAAGCTATGGATGATCTCTCAATGAGAGTTACCGCTGCACCTTTCTTGGATAAAAAGTACGCGGTACAAACACCCATTATTCCACCACCACAAACCACCACTCGCTTTGGTGGCTGATGCTGACTCAGATTATCGTCCATAATATTAAATTACTGATAAAAACGTTGTCAACATCTGCTCTACTTGACTACTTGTATATATAGAAAATGTTGAGGAAAGAAAAAAACAAATCTAACACGTAAATGGTTTACTATATATAGATTGTCAGTGCCGGGGTGTGGTAGGTGAGCGACCACACAGAGCCTCAAAATTTGCCCCATTAATAATTATATGCATTTGTACGCATATTTTCACAAAGAAAAAAGTATATAGATGAGAAAGTATCTTAAATAAGTAATATGTTAGAACGTTTAGCTAACTAATTATATTATATCTTATGCATAGTGACACCTTATATATAGAATTTCTTAGCGAAAGACCTCCTTATTTAATTTTGTCCAGGGCCTTCAAAAATTTTATAAATTCATGGGACGGCCCTGTAGATTGTACTGCATCACATTTGTTTTTTAGAACGACATTACACTTGAAATCCGACCCCCGAGTTAAACCATCAAAACAGGCAAGCCTCGGGACCCGAACCACTAGGAGAGACCCGCGAAGGGCTAAAAATCTTGAGAATACAAAATTTCTTTCGGTAAAGTTTAACTTGCAAATAATTAACAATAAATCTGTCGAATAATTGCAGATGACTAAATTTGCGAGCGACAACATCAAAATACATATTTTATAACTCACTGGAAAACCACTTTATAAATGTAACTAAATTGAGTAACTACTGAACTTATAATAAATACTAAACCTCGAAATCATATGATGAAGCTGTTTAGTTCTATAGCATTGTGATTTAGAATTTAGGGATGAGCAAAAGAACCAAAGAACAGAACCAGACCGAGAACCGGACCGGAACCATGAAGAACCGAACCGGAACCAGAACCAATGGTTTCAGTTCCGGTTATTGATTTGAGATTTTTTGGTTCTTTGGTCGGTTTGGATCGGTTTCACTGGTTCTCGGTTCTGGAACCAAATATCTAATAATTATAAAAATATGTAATTTTTTTCTTAGCAAAATATTAATCAAATCCCACGTATCAAAAGAAAAAATAAAAATAAAAATAAAAACCCTTACTAGCCATCAAGCCAAACACTCTAAACCCTAATCTTTAATGTACTAAAACATCCACAAATCAATAATTAATCTAAACCTAATGACATTCCAAGATCATTCATCATAATCTTTAATTTACTTGACCCTTATAGACTTGCTTGTCAACACCGATTGTTGATGCTTTGATTTGCACCCAAAATTGGGTGAGAAAGTCGAGAACGCAAATTTGTTGGGATGATGTTGAAGATCTTATTAAAGACGATGAGATTGTCAAGGATATGGAAGAACAATTAGAGAAACTAACGAGAAAAGACAAAGAGAAACAAAATGCGGAACTCTAAACGGTCTTAGTTATTTTGATGGACAAAGTTTTAAGTTATTTTATTTTGTTTTCCGGATTGTTATGCATTATTGTTTTGTTAAAAATATGAACAAGTGAAAGTAACAATAGAATGATTGATTATTTGAGTCTATGGTTTAGTTGTTAATTGTTATTTACTTAAATGTAAATGGTTGCAAGTTCTTAAAAAGTTTAACTTTTTGTGTTTTTTTATTAGCTTAATAGAAAGCGGTTCCTATACGGATAGATTCAAAAGAACCAGAACCAGAACTGGAACCAGAACCGTAACCAAAAACTATATTCGGTTCGGTTCTCGGTTCCCACTTTTCAAAAAATCGGTTCTCGGATCCATCGGTTCCGGTTCCGGTTCCAACCGGTTCCGGAACCATGCTCATCCCTAATTTAGATTTAGAATGTTATGGCCTCATTTTATTTTATTACTCCATCCCATCGGTGTCAAAATTAGGTTTGTTAAAAAAAAATTTGAACGGCGGGTTAGTAGTTAGTGATCCGAGCCACAGTGACATCCAATTGGGCAGTATGCAAGCCTCGATCTTTTCTCCTTATGGGATAAACCTCACTCTTGCTTCTATTCATTTCGGGCCCTGAAGGTCAATGGTGAGACTCGAACCTGAGACCTCTCCAAAGTAAGCTTCCAAGGTTACCATTGATGGATTTATTTTGTTTTCCGGATTGTTATGCATTATTGTTTTGTTAAAAATATGAACAAGTGAAAGTAACAATAGAATAATTGATTATTTGAGTCTATGGTTGAGTTGTTAATTGTTATTTGCTTAAATGTAAATGGTTACAAATTCTTAAAAAGTTTAACTTTTTGTGTTTTTTTATTAGCTTAATAGAAAGCGGTTCCTATACGGATAGATTCAAAAGAACCGGAACCGTAACCAAAAACTATATTCAGTTCGGTTCTCGGTTCTCACTTTTCAGAAAAATCGGTTCTCGGATCCATCGGTTCCGGTTCCAACCGGTTCCGGAACCATGCTCATCCCTAATTTGGATTTAGAATGTTATGGCCTCATTTTATTTTATTACTCCATCCCATCGGTGTCAAAATTAGGTTTGTTAAAAAAAAAAATTTTTTGAACGGCGGATTAGTAGTTAGTGATCCGAGTCACAGTGACATCCAATTGGACAGTATGCAAGCCTCGATCTTTTCTCCTTAGGGGATAAACCTTACTCTTGCTACTATTCATTTCGGGCCCCTGAAGGTCAATGGTGAGACTCGAACCTGAGACCTCTTCAAAGTAACATTCTCAAGGTTACCATTGATGGACAACTGAGCCAGCCCAGTTGGTTAGGTTTGTTACAAAATTATATGTCCATCTTTTTAATTAGGTTTGTTACAAAATAATTGTTCACTTTAAAAATACTTATTAGGTGCATAGTATAATGGTTTCATTTTTCTTAAACTACATGTAATTAATAAGTGGACATATAGTTTAAGACATAATGACTATATAAGTTTTCGATTGCCTTTTGAATATGTTTTAAAATTGCATGCGTACACTTATTAATCATACGTAGTAACATATTTGGATCATAAAGATTAGAACTTATATTTTGGTTCCAACAAATCTAGTAGGACTAAAGGAACCAAGATCAACAATGCTAGCGTGACCATCCAACACAAGCTCCGCCATAGCAACGCCACTAGCCGGACCAAATAAAATGCCCCAATAACCATGTCCACTAGTCACATAACAATTCTTCATCCCAGGAACTTCACCCATAATCGGCAGTTCATCATCCGTGCAGGGCATTAAGCCCGCTTGCTCACTTTGCACCTTCACATTCTCCTCTTTAAGATAGCTTGAGACAATACCTGCCACTTTCTTAAGCACTTGAATCGATTCGTGATCAGGAAAAACCAAGTCTGGTCCATCAGGGACCTCGACTTTGACAGATGGTCCACATATATAAACATCACCTGTATCAATTCATCAATTATTTGACTATGACAATTGATAAAACATAAAATTAAAAAAGACAATTCCAACACGCAATTATTCAAAGTTTAAATGAGTACTTGTAGGACGTGGGAAAAAATCCGGATCTATTGGGCCTATTCCTTGGCCAGGATAGTAAGTAGCAAATATCCCGTGAGGTGTTATTATATCACCATCTTTTGGTTCCAATACTATGCTATGCACCTTTTTACCGTGCACCTTAAATTTAGATGACACTTCGGGTAGCTTACTAGTCCATGGTCCGAGGGCCAAAACCACTGCATCTCCGCGGATAGCACCGTAACCATCCACCATCACCACCACACCATCTCCCTCCATCGCTACGCTCTCCACTTTCCCCATAACAACCTCCACCCCATACTCTTCCACTGCCTTAGCTAATAAAGCACGTGTGAATAGTTGTGGGTGGGTTTGGGCCGTTGTATCGGTTGTACCTGTTGATAAAATCCCCGGATACTTCAAAGTATTATTCACAAAATACAAAAAATAAAATAAAATCATAGAGCAGTGATTGACTTGACTAACTTGCATGCCTAATTTTATGTCTAACAAGAAGATCATGACGCATGTCATAATGAAATGTTATCACGAGGAGATAAAAAATGCATATTCCACAGGTTACATGTTATATGCTTTAGACACTATCATTTTCTGAAATCATTAAGTAAAATGAGACATCCAGCAAATAAAACTCATCTAGTAATAATATTGCCCAACATACATATGCTATATACAATATTAACCTTTTCATATCAAACATACCAATTATTTCCTCGGATTTGACTCTGCCATCTACCCATGGTGGAAGAATATGACTCTCAGACGCTGGTTTCGATTCATCAACAGTGACCTTGAGGGTGGTGAGTGGACGGTAACCGTAGGATAGTGATCCATTTAGTTCTTCAGCAAGTGAACGATGGAGATTGAAACTAGCACGCGCTAACGATGAGAGAGGCCCATCATCACACATATGAAGTGCAAGGAATGCGCCAGCTTTTCCTGTTGCGGCGCCTGCTATGGATGATCGCTCAATGAGTGTTACTATCGCGCCTTTCTTGGCTAAATAGTAAGCAGTACACACTCCAATAATTCCTCCACCGCACACCACTACACGCTTTGGTGGCTGTTGTTGACTTGAGCCGTCGTCCATTAGATGAAAATGATTAGTAAGAACTACAAAAAGTGATTGTAGAAATATGGTTGCAATGGAAATGTACGTATATAAGATTAAACCAAAGCTAGCTTATATAATAGAAAAGTTGCACATTGATTTGTTTTTATATTATAGAATCTTGACTTAAACGTGGGAGGATCGGTAACCCTTGGAACCAAATTATAGGATAGGAACACATTGTATCAACATATTGTGTGTAAAACGTGATGAAGTGATTAAAGAATAGATTTAAACAATCATTTGAGTGACTGAAACGTCATTTAACGTGGCCATAAGGTTTATTAGATATGAATAGGAGTATTTTTGCTTAATCACATATGTTAATGTGGTAACCACCATCAAATGATCCGGCGGTAAGTTTTTTGGTATCCTCATAATAGGTCAAAGTGTTCTAACCTCGCTAGGTGTGTACATTTGAGGAAGGCTAGTGAAGGGTCAGAAACGGTGTCTGGATTAACGCAATAAGGTCGTACATCTGATTAAAAAAAAGTTCGTACTCAGGTAACCTGGAAAGGGAAAGCGCTATTCGTGTATCCACCATTTACAATTTATTATTATTATTATTATTATTATTATTATTATTATTATAAAATGGTAATTTTAACTATCTCACAATATTTAAACTACAAATTTTTTTCACATATCCTAAACAGGACTTGAACCCACAACATTAGTTGGTGAGCTTCTCACACATCATGAGGTACTATTGGGACACAATCACTTTGGTACCCATTTACACATGTTAATATGTCGACTATACGTGTTACTTTATGCTATATGAAATCTACTGTGGATAAACCGGTTTTGCGAAGTCACGCTCATTTATAACAGTCTTGTTCGTTACTTAGATAAGTCAGAAATTAATCATTTATAACAGTCTTGTTCGTTACTTAAATAAATCAGAAATTAAATCTTTAAAGTTGTTTTATGCTCATATTTAATTTTGGCAGCAGTTATAAAGACGGGGGCTACTTTTTTTTTATTTTTTTTTTATAATTTTGTTTATATCAAAAAGCTATAAACCTGAAAGTGCGGAACCGAAAATATAAAGTTTAATAAGTCAACGGTTAAAACTGTCAAAAATACGAAACAGAAACTGACAAAAACTGGGCTGCACTGGAAAAAAATATGAGACAAATGGGGAGACAAAGTGACTGCCACCTTTGTCCCCCGTCTTTATAGTACGACCTTTAATTTTTTTGTATCAACGTACGCTTATAATCATCTTTTTTTGAAGGATATAGCATAATGCATTATTTTAACAGAAACATAATTTAATTATCATTTTCATTTGGTAAGTAATCACCTAAAAACGCAAACAATAACATCATGATGTTTGTTCATATTGCAATATTACATGACATAAGGTTAGTTTATGTATAAACGGGCTTCTGCATTGTTGATTATTTAATTTGGTTGGATGGGTCTTTATTAATAAATATTGGCCCATATTACTTTCAGCCCATCTCTATAATGTGAGCTATTACTCTATTAGGCTCCTAGTTATAATACCCGTGCACGCGCGGGTTTTTTTTTAATTTTTTGAAATAATTATTTAAAAATTTTAATCCTGTTAATTGCATGTTATCTATATTTTTGTTGTGGATAAATATAAAATAAATAATTTTTTTTAAATATTTTATCTATATTTTTTGTATTTATCTTCTACTTGTGTTATGGATACATATAAAATATTACCTAATAAGAAAATAATCTCTTTTTTTAAATAAAATTATTACTAAATCAGGTATAAATTGATTTTTTTTAAATGCAAAATTTCTAATAGGGATTTTGTTTTATTATATAAATAAAAGATTAGAAGGTATCAAATATCTTTTGACTCAATAACATGCGGAATGGGCAACGTATAACTTAAGTAACACCAGATACTCTGTTAATCTGTTACAGTATATCTCAAACACTAGAGTTAAATGGCAAACTTATTGTCTACTGTTTACAACTTTGTGAATAGATTACTTATTGTACATATATTTGGAGTTTTGCACATTTCATAGATTGAATTAATGTTTAATAAATTAATACTCCGTATTATGATGTCTCAATTGAGCATGTTTTAGTAGAACCTGTTTTTTTGAAGAAGATAGTAGAACCTGTATATAAGAGAAAAAATTAAGATCGTCTCATATTAAGTGTCCCTATAAATATGACACACAATTTTATAAAACTGTAACTATTATACCTGCAACCGATGATATGTCTCACTTAGTATTTATTGATAATACCTTTTTATTAATTAAAATTTAAAAATAAACCACTCATTTTTATAAGCTAAATGGGCAAACTTTTAAAAGATTTGAGCATATTTGGTCCCTTTTTTTTTAAATTGGCATATAATGCCCATTTGAAAGTTAAATGGGCACAAAATGAGCACATATTTTTTCTTAATTGGATAACATTACAATTGTTTTTAAAGAAAATCTTATAGATATAATATATTTAATTTTTTAAATAAAAATGAGGTGTTAAGTTTGAGGAATTTATTTTGTCGTTTTGAGTATTTTCTAAAATGATTCGTATAACATGCGTCCGTTTTGTCCATTTCCGTTTAGCCCGTAGCCCATTTGACCCGTACCCGCCCGGCCCGCCCGTTTTGCCACTTCTAAAAAATAATATGGGAGACATTTATCATATTATCGAGTGAAGGATTAATATTTTAACAAGTACTTATTCTAAAATGTCACATAAACATGTCAAAATGAACTACTTTGCCGAATGTTAAAGTAACTAACTTACAAGTTCAAATAATATATAAGCAATTAACAAACATAAAACAATGCTTCCAATCTCAAAAGTTACTAAATATAGATCAGAAAACTATTAAAAAAATAAAAAAGGAAAGTACAAGGAGGGTTCATACTTGATACCACGTGCAAACCAGTGTTAGATCCACCGTACAAAACAACCGTGTAATCTCAAAGCAGATCGGGATTCCTTCCAGTTAAAATTACTAATTTGGCCTTGGGGTTCACGAACACGTGGGTACCTAGATAAGGGTCAAAAGGGGGTTTTTATATTTAAGCTGGCGGTTATTTTTGACTGCCTCACAATGGGATACAAACCGCACGTGTGTTTCGACCCCTCACGTGATTATGTTCTCCTTCCACATGCGCTCTCGTAACGGTTTGAACCGTAACAAATACTTTTTTCATTTGTTTATACAAAAGATTTTATAACGTAAGATTGTTAAATTGTATTTAATTCATAAATAGTTTTATATACTTTCAAAATATTTGGTGGATTTTTGTTGTTGTCAAATTATTGAAGATGAAACTCATACTTGCATGTAGGGGCGAGCAAAACCGTCCAAGAACTGAATTGACCCGACAAAATCGAAAAAAAACCGAACCGAACTGAGTAACTTCGGTTCGGTTCACTGTTTAGGATTTACAAATTTTCGGTTTTCGTTTCGGGACGAAAATCGAGAACAACCGACTAAAACCGAGCCGTACCGAGTAACTTCGGTTCGGTTCTCGATTTGAATTTTTTCCTTATTCGGTTTTTGGGTCGGGTCGGGTTAGACCCGATGCTCACCCCTACTTGCACGTACAAAACATTAGAAATGATATTTCTTTTCACAAAACATTTATGCTTATCCCTCTACTTATAAAATTCTAGCAATTACCAAAAGTCAAAAACTGATGGTTTAGATGAAAAAACATGATGAGTGAAGCACAGATGTAAGATTTCTATATAAATATAAAGATAAGTAGACAAAAGATATATAAAAGAATTGATTTTCACACATTTAGTTTTTATTTGAACACTCCAATTGTATTAAACAATTATACCATATTTATATACTGCTTTAACTATTTGTACAGAAATATATGCAAATAAAAAATAAAAGTGTGCAAATCACAACTCCTTATGGCAACACTCATAAAACATATTCACTTAGTTGAATAAAACATATTCACTTAGTTGAATGAAGGTAGTTTGGCATATATTGAACAAATTTAAATTTTCGGACTACCTTTAACGTTAGTGCCTTAGTGGTTTAGTTTGAAAATACTTAAAGTACGGGAAACTTTCGACCTCAACTAGCTATAATATGCATTAAACCATTTGGCATAGTTTCAATGGACGGTAGTTATATTCTACTCGATGCTTCGAGTTTTGCTTTGGTTGTATAGTGCAAAGTGCAAACTTATGTAAATATGTAGTACACGCGCACAATGGTAATGGTGTAGAATACCACTAGCTCAACGTAACCAAGTTTGAGCAATGCTTAGTGAGATTCGAATCAATCTTCAATTTTATTTTTTTAATTTTTTAATCAAAATTTAATAAACTCGATAAATTAATACAGTAGAAACTCGATAAATTAATACTCGATTATTTAATAAACTCTTTAAGATAATATTTTTTGCCGGTCCCGACTCGTGGATAGGGTGCTAAATTAATAATTCGCTAAAATTATAAAATATTACATTTTTGATAATTTCTTTAGATCCCATATAAAATATAAATTAATAATTCTTTATATATAGCATATTTTTTTTTTGAACGGCTAACTTTTATAAAACTAGCAAGCAGCTAGAAACAAAATTACATAATACAAAGCATTGGGTTTTGAAGCCACAATGTCCAATTTTTAGAACAAACTTTACTTCTAAACGAACACCACTCAAACGCATTGGCTACTATAAGATCAAAAATCGTACTTCTCTTCATCTTTAGATCACCGAAAACTTTGTTATTTCGAAACTTCCAAATCACCCACATAGTCGTTACCATGACAGCTTCCAAAATCTTCCTCCGATTGTGACTTAATTGAACCGAGTCTACCCAATCCATAATATCGTCAATCAAGACGAAAATAGGAGTAGAAATACCAAGCCATCTGAATATAATCTCCCACGTATGACATGCAACTTCACATCGGACAAACACATGAGATACATCTTCAATATGGTCACCACACATCGGGCAAAGCAAAGAAGACAAATCGATCCCTTTGTCAACCAGATTCTTCCGAGTAGGCAACCGATCCAGATTTATTCTCCAACCAAGAATATTTACCTTTATTGGAACACAATTGTTCCATCTAGTTGGCCGATCACCAGAATGAAGCATGATACTATCTATATGCTTTCGAGCACTTGATACCGAGAAAAATCCATTCTGATCAAGATCCCACAACCATGAGTCTTCGTTACTAGACCATTCCAAATTCTAAAGCACGTTTTGAAGCTCAATGAATTGTTGACTCGTACGACCCCCAATTGGCATAGATCTATTCCAGCTCCAATTCCATTATTCTTCATGCCATCTATCAGAAACCATGCAATCTTTGTTCATCTCCAAAGCGAAAACTCTCGGGAATCTATCTTTGAGATTTAAATTGCCAACCCATATATCCGTCCAAAATCTTGTACTAGCCCCATTGCCAATTCTCTTACGCATTGTAGATATTGGGATAATGTCTTTGTTGTGCATTTGATCTATAACTTTTAATATAGAACTCCATACACCGTTCCTTTTCTGAATTGTACCATACGAACCAAAACCTCCATGTTAGCCATGAATACTTGCAATAATTTTGGTCCAAATTCCTTTCGTATCCATATAATATCGCCACCTCCATTTTTGAATCAAAGCTAGATTCAATGCTTTCAAACTTCCGACACCGAGGCCACCTTTTTCTTTAGAATTAAGGACTTGCTTCCATTGCACCCACGAGATTCTTTTATCTATACCATCTCCCCCCCCCCCCCCAAAAGAATTGAGAACGAATCGATTCCAATTTTCTATTTACGATCTCAGGCATCTTGAACATCGACATGAAATAAATACCAAGGCTCCCCAAAACTGTTTTCAGCAAAGTTAGCCTTCCTCC